>PVJX010003810.1:0-103226 GCA_004027295.1 Dolichotis patagonum
TAGGTAGTTGAAAGCAGCATAAATCTATTCTGTCCTGATTTTGGACAATGGAAGTCAAATACAGGGGTGTGAAGTATGGTCATTCTTTGGAGTAAGATTTGCTCAAAGCTCTTGCACCTTCTGGCAGCTGTTTGCAATTCTTGGCAGTCCTGCTTCTAGAAACATCTCATGTCTGCCTTTGTGTTCACATGGTGCATCTCCTGTGTCTATTTCTCTTTGCTTCTGAAGAAATTGTTGCAACTGAACTAAGGGCTGTCTCCCATTATGCCTATACAACCTTCATTAATTACATATGCAAAGATCTTATTTTCAAATGAAGTTACATAAGAAAATTGTGAGAAGTAAAAATTTTCTGGGGGACTCTATTCATTTTACAGGGCATAACATTATTTTTTATGACATAAGGTTATTGTGAGGATTTAATTAAATTAAATTACATAAAAGACTCAGAATAGCATCCACATAGCATAAAATTCATTACTGTTATTGCCTTTGAATTAATTTATTAATTAATAAATGATGAAATTAAATTATAAAAGTACTTTCACATCAGTTGCAGGAATCTAATGGATGAAAAATATCCACTCATTCTACTTTGCTCCATATGCTTTAATAAAATAGAATCTTCTCTCTGAATCTGCAGAGAAGAGTGATGTTTCTTTTAAAGTCCATTGTCTTTACTATATAAGTCAAAGTTTAGCACATTATTGTGTTTATTAAATTTCACAATCAATAGTTGCCATGGATCAAATGCTGTGTTCCTCCAAAATTCACATCTTGAAATTCTAGTGGCCAGTGTGTGGTCTTAGCAGGAGTCCTTTGTGGGGGGAGATTATTCTTTGGGTAGTGGAATTAGTGCCCTTATGAAAAGCGACTGCTCTCTTTGCTTTCTGCACTAAAAGACTGGAACTAAGGAGTGGACGGTCTTCTACAAGTCAAGAAGCAAGCCTCAGCAGAAATTTGATCTTTGACTTCACAGCTTCTGGTACTGTGAAAAATAAATGTTTGTTGTTTATGCTTCTTAGTCTGTGGTATTCTATTATAGTAGCTTGAACTGACCAAGACAAACATTTTCTCAAGTGCTATCCAAAATTATGTCAATGTCTCTTCATTTTAATAATCTGTACTTGAATTTTGCATGGCTAAAATGTTAGGTACTAAAAGATCAGACTTTGGGGTTGGGGATTTAGCTCAGCATGATAATATCTGCCTGGCAAGAGCAAGGTCATGAGTTTGATCCCTGGCACACACACGAAAAAATCAGACTTCTTCATGTCCTATCACCTGAACTTTTTGAATATTAACTACTCTGAAAAACCAAAACAAATTCTCCACTAACTGGCTTGCTTTTCATCACAAACTGTATAATCAAGAAGACTTGTTTTATGTGCTACCTTAACATACAGTAAAAGAATGTTCTATCTTTACAATTTTTTTATTTTAAAGAGAAGAAACAATAAAAACAATGATACATAATATTAAAACATGATCATAGAGATTAACAATGATTAATATGCTGCATATTGTTATCTTCAAAGTAGTTTCTCAGATTATAAGATTTAGGTTTGAAAAGTTGATCAAACAATATAAGCACAAAACTTTCTTTTCAATGCACTAACAGAAGTTAGTAGTGTAGTTATCTTAGCTTATCATATTTTTTGTTCTCTTTCTTCTTTTCTCCTTTTTGAATTGCTTTTTTTGTGCTTAGCTGTTTGCCCGCTCACATCAATCCAAAGATAAGCATATTGTTATAACTTGGAAAGATACTTTGAAACTATCTACATTAGGTATCCAACACATCTTGACTTTTGTAGAATACTGGTGTTTTGAAGAATGATTAAAACTTAGTAGGTTGAACTCTAAAGGACATACCTATTTGATTCTTTTGTGCTTTTCAGGTAAGACATACAAGTAACAAGACACTTGAATTTTCCGTTTGTTTTTTTTTTGTATAAACATCAAAATCATCTAAATTTCCAAACTACTCACCAAAAAGATCTCTCTCTCATCCACGCTCTTTTTTCTTATTCTTTCTGTCTGTCTCTTTCTATTCTCTGTCTGGTCTTCTTCCATCTGTGTATTTTGTGGCACATATCCACACACAGGTGGTTAAAGTAACTTGATCAGGGTAGAGAAGATTAAGGATTATGCAACATCATCTTGAAAGAGAACACCTCTTTTGCCAAGTTCTTTCATTGTATGTGGTTGCTCATTTTTAAAGCTAGGACACTGTGTTCTTTCAAACATTCATTTCTTAGGACATTCATCCAGTAGATATTAATGAGTACCTACTGGGGAGAAAGTAATACACTATACTTTCCACTTAAAAAATGGAAATAATTTTCTTACTCAAAAATCCCACAATTGCTGAGGGTATTCTACCTCTAGAAAGGTAATGGATAACACAGTGGAGCAACTAATAATCTAGATTAGATTGATGTTGCATCTCATTCAGTGTCCCATAAACCCAGAATGTGATTTCTAACAGAAACTCCATGTAATAAATGGAATGTTTTGTGAAATTACTTGTAGTGGAAATTTGACTTGTGTCATGAATGAATTGAGAGAGTTATGTTGAATGTGTTTATTGGCTGCTGAAATACAGTGAATTATTGACACCAGCTGATTTTTGTCTTTATAGGCAGCCAACAACCACAGGAGTCCCATCTCGACCCACCAACCTGTATATGACGCCACTGAGGACATTTATGTCAACTACCCAACCTTCGCTAGAAGACCCAAACCTAGATATTGAACTTTCCCCTTGACCTAAGTAAATTAATATTGTGTACATAGACCTTACAAACTTTCTGCCATCCAGCCAGTACATACTTTGATACCAGTTGATTGCATTTGTTTTGATAGAAAAATATTGCATTATGTAGAGTACATTTATAATAGAGAAAACCTGAATTTAGCTTATTTGTAAAAGAAAACTGACTTATATAACAGGAAATCTAGGAAGATCAAATTCCAGACAAGGTGCTATTCATTGGAATTTCAGTGTCACGTCTAAGATTAAGTGCAGATAAAAATTGGTTTTGGGGTCCTTTCCCAAAGGGATGGGTCCACTTCCCTGGTGTAGTCTAACTAATGATGATGGAGGTTTTCTTGTGCTTCCCAGATGGCTACCAATGACTTTGTAATTTGTACATCTTTGTTTTAAGTTTTTGGAGAGTTTTCTTGTATTTAGTCAATGGATTTGGTTATTCACCTATCACTAAGTAGAGATCTTGGCCACAATACATGAGATGGCTTACAATGATGGGGAAGGACCAAAGGACATTACTGGATAATTCATGTATGTTAAATAAATGAAAGGGATCTGGAAACTGATGATTACCAACAAACGTTAACCACAATGATTATCCATGATTATCTCTTGCTCATCAACTGAAGAGTGAGTATGGGGTGGAATGAGATTAGTTACTCTCTCTTTTAGAATCTGCTCTATCAGCATAGTCAGATTCCAGAAGAATAACTAAATAACCTGTCAGTAGAATAGTCAGTGGGAAGATAAAAGTGGCAGGCTTGTCTCTTGTCTAATTGCCAATAAATTTATTGCTTATTCTACATAGATTTTTTGCCACCATCAAAGACTTACTAAGTAGTTGGTCTTATCATAAATAGCTAAATGTTTTGATACTGCTTTTTAATTTTTCTTTACTTTTAAAAATTATTTTTAATATATAAATTTTCTCAAAACAGATACCTAGGCATTAAGCTTTTAAAAAATAATTATATGAAACTTGAATACATGAAAAAAGAATGATAGTTAGAAGTGGCAGTTTAGGATGTTAGGGTAGAAATTTGCAAAGAGGAAAATATGGAGAAGGCATAAGCAAGGAAGAGAAGGAATCAAAGAATAAAAGATACACAGGGAAAATTCTTCACAGTTTAGACAAGGTAGCACTCCTGACATGGGGACAGCCTAAATAATTAGAAGCCATACTTGATATTATATAAATTCTAAATATATGCAAACTATGAAAACATTTGTGAAATGAAATAAAACTGTCATGGTCACCTTGAAACCACAATGGTCTTTATCAAATAGAATAATCATTCATAGCTCAAAGATTCATTACTTAAATGAAAGATCTCTAAAGGATATCATCTTTTAAAAGTCTTCATTTAAGTATCAGTTGTACACTCCACAATAATATTAAGTAAAACAAATTCAATTTCACATGTTGTCTATATGAATCCTATATTAGATTTACAGTTTTAAGCTACTTGGTACCTTTTGATTTTAGTTTTAAACACCATGTACACCAAATTGTACAACTACAGAAATGTGAAAAAGCAAAATAATATAACATGACAAGTTTTAGCTATACTTGTATATGTGTAAGAAGAGTTAACTCTGGTTTTTATTATGTTTGCTTAAAGAACTTTATGTATAGATTCATGAAGTGTTTCCACAGACACGTTTGAGTAACAAAGTTAAAGGGTTGTTGAAAACAATCTCTTGTCATATCAAAGAAAGTTTCTATGGCTGAATTAATCAGTTTCCATTGCAAAGCAAATGAAGGCATCATTATAAAGTATATTATTTCTTTTTCTTAAAAAGTTATAGAAAATCACAATATTGCTTTCTGGAAGATTCTGATAGTTCATTTCTCAATGATTAATGTAAATGAAAAAGGAAACATTTCTACAGTTGCAGTATGGAGGAATAGAAACCCTATTTTAGCAGAAAATAGTTACCAAAGGTGAAACTTTTATGACCATGGAAGGGGCAAGGCCTCCAAAATGTTAAGAATTTTTCTGTATTTCACAGGCATTTTCTTTCTTTTAAAAAAATCTCACCCAAAATGTTTATGAGAACTGTTTATTATGTCCTTTCTTTTCTACATATGCTTTCTCTGCAGAGTGTAGAGTTTTTTCAGGAATTTGGAACCATCCTCAGCCTGCTTTGAATTCTCTGACTTCCACTGTTCTTGTCAGAGTCAGCTGCTATGCTGGCGTGATTTCCTTCTTTCTCTTTCTTACTTTGGACCTCCTTATTTAACCAGTCTCTTTTATTGTAATCTCTTTAACGCTAAGCAGAACTGATCAGTTTTGTGATTCTACTCGCTACATCTTTTTTTTCTTGCTAATTCTTTTGGGCTTTTTTTTTTTTTTTGCTACTAGGAGAATTGATCAAAACAGATTCATGGAACATAAATTCAAAATCAGAATACAAACATATTAGGTTTTAAGTTTTCTTTGTAAGGTGCTACTTCAGAAGCTGAACGCTTATGTTTTAAAAAATATATATGTAATTTATATTGATATGTAACATAACATTAAATAAAAATCTATCTTTTCTTTGAATGCCATTATCTTACTATTTACATTAAATAAACCAAGTAAGGAAATCACTGTGGGATAAGAATGATTTGCTAAATGTCATAGAGAACACAGTTTTAGCAGAGCAAGAACAAATTAGTTTGCAATAAAAAAAATTTTTTTTTTTTTGGTACCAGGGATTGAACTCACGACCTTGTGCTTGCCAGCCAGGTGCTTATACCACTAAGCTAAATCCCTGGGCTGCAATGACTAACTATTGACTATCTTATTATTATTATTATTGTTAGAGAAACTTTCAAACTTTATTTAAAGACCTTTATGTGTGCTGGGAAAATGGAATAAAAATTTCTTTTTTTTTCAACCTGGGGCCTTGTTCATTCAAGGCAAACATTCTACCATTGAGTACATCCCTAGACCAAAATACAAATTTATTAAATTGTAGCTATACTTAGAGATAGGAGGTAGGTACTTGAAGGTATAATTTTCAGTAAGTAAAAATTCAAATATATAAGTTTTAATGAAATCAGTTTTTAGCAAAATATTATCCATATTAATTTAAATACATTCAGCATCAATTTAAGAGCTAAAATAAAATACAAAGAATTTTAATAAGTTTACTTTTATTTAAACATTCAAGTTATTGTAATTTATATAAAATTATATTAGCTAAAAATTACAGCAATATTATAGTAATTTTCTAAGTTGTGAGAGTCAATATTGCAATTAGAGAGTACTATAATCAAATGATTTTCCTGGATTTATATGCCAGGCTATATTTATACAGCTTAGGTAAAATTTCAGTAAGATTGGAGATACTAAAGGATGGAGACACTTGGAAATTATAGGTGAAGTGCTAAATTGTGAGTACACAGATAACCTTTCCATAATAGTGATATGAAACTATCTTTGAAAAGTGTTTAAAAATAGGAACATTATTGTTTTATTATCATCATTGATTTTACTACTATGAAAATATAATATCTAGAAAATATTAACTTTCACATTAATATTTTTGTATCAGATAATATTTCTTTTGGAATATTTATTGAATTATTCTAGCCAAGTCTCTGGGCTCTTGTATATATATCTAAAAACAACTAACAGGATTGTTTCTTTTTGAAATTTTCAGGCAAGAAATGCAGTTTAGTAGCAGAATGCTTGACCTAGTGTATTGAGGACCTGGGTTCCATCTATAACCCTACAAATAAATAAATAAATAAATTATTTAATTAAAAATGCTCTCTATTGTTAGTGACCTAATAGTCTTATAAAATTAATTGTAATGCTTTCTACAGAAGTTGTATACATCATCCAGGTTGGTTTATATACTAAAATTTTCTGGAGTCAAAGCACTATGTTTCAAGATGCTGTCCTTGGGGTATGGGTGATCATTGTCTGAGATATTCCTGGTTTATTGAATTTTGTCCTTTTTTGAATAAATGGTTGCCCTATTTAGAGAACTGTTTTTCAGTTTTAGTTTCCAGTTATTTCAGGTTCTCAATTTGTGGAAATTGCATGGAAATGTTTGCTTTTGATGTACTATAGCTTTGAATAAATGATATTCTGTTGTTTTGAATGTGTACTGTTTCACAATCACCAGTTCCAGTTGCTATCAACAAATAGCAGGGGATAATTCTTACAAAATAACATAAACTTATATAGAGAAAAGCTTTTTAATCATGAGCATTTTGTAATTTCTATCACAAAGCAGCACTGTTTGCACAAGGCTTTTATTTTTCAAATAGCAGTCTCCTCCTCATTTCCACTCCCCTCCATTGACATAACAAATTTAACTTCTTTTAACTGATTATTTTGCTCCAGTTTTCTGAATAGCATGCTTGTAATGTTACTATTTTCTTGCAGTTTTAAACAGTATTTGAAGATTTTCCTCTCCTCAAACTCATCACGTATGCATAGTTTTCTGATGTCTCTAGCTTTCTGGAATATTTCTGTTAATGTATTTTAAAAGGAGTAAGAGAAAACAAAAAAAATGACACATAAAGGTAAACTCATTAGAATTACAGCAGAGTTCTCCACACAAACTTTAAGAATTAGAAGGGTTTGGGCCGAGGATTTAGCTCAGTGGCACAAGCACCTGCCTGGCAAGCACGTGATTGTAAATTTGATCCCTAGTACAAAAAAAAAAAAATTAGAAGGATTGTAAGTATCCAACTAAAAAGCAAACAAATTCCAATCCAGATTAATATACCTGGCTAAAGTTTCCTTCAAAATAGATAAAAGAAAATCATCCCATGGAAAATGAGCAACTGAAGAGACTTATGAATAGCAAACCAGCACTCCAGAAAATATTCAAGAATATAATAGGCAGCTACAAGGAAAGTAACAAAAGCAAAACTCTGGATGGAAAGAACATATCAACCAAGTCAAATATATTATTAAAAAGGAAAAGAAAAAAACAAAGGGGTCTTCAACAGGGAAAGAGTACATGTTAGGAATTAATCAACTCCTATCAGTAATATTTCTCAATGTTAATGACCTCAAATTAAAACATAGATTGGACAATATGTAATTTACCAACTAGTGATTTCTTAGCATTAATTTTTTTTGAAATTCTGTATTATTTCTACCCTTTTTTCTTTTTGCTTTTTTTCTCTTTAAATTAAAAGAAAAGACAGATTGGAAGACTGAGTCAAGAAATGGAATCCTACAGTATGTCTCATTCAAGAAGTTCATCTAACCCAAAAGAGATTCCCCTAGACTAAAAATCAAAGTATTGAAAATGATATTTCATGCAGCGAGATCCCCTAAACAAGGAGAGGTAGCAATTTTACTCTCAAACTAAACTTCAAGCTAAAACTGATCAGAAGAGACAAAGAATGTAACTACACACTCATTAAGGGAATAATCCAACAAGAAGAAATAACAATTGTAAATATATATGCACTGAATAATGGAGCATCTACCTTCATAAAACAAATACTGCTGGAACAAAATAAATAAACACTATGACAATTACAGTGGATGATCTCACTTCCCCACTTTTGAAAAAAGATAGATCAACTAAACAAAAAAATCAATAAATTTCTGAGCTGAAAGACATCTTTGAGCATATGGACTCAACATGTTCCTGCCAGCATAAATTACTGATAGTACATGAATATCTGTCACACTAGGTGGATTGAACCACCTGACGTACATGCATGGCAATTACATGCCACCCAGTTGGACAGTCATGCATGTGCCTCCAGTCATTCAGAGCCACCCAACACTTAAACATGTGAATTACAAGCCTGTTGTGGACACGTTGATAGAGTACACAATCACACATGAAACAGAGTACACAATAACACATGAAACTTTCTCTAAAAATAGATCACATACCAGACCACAAAGCCTGCTTAAATAAATATAAAAGAATTGAAATCATCCCATATTTACTATTGGACAACCTTGAAATGAAAATAGAAATCAACTGAAACCAGAAAAAATCACAGAAAAATTAGAAATAACTGTAAACGTAACAACATACCCATGAAAATCCAATGATACAGAAAGAAATCAAAGAAAACAATAAACAATTTCTGGAAGCAAGCAGCAATGAAATACAACACACCAGAACCTATGAGACACAACGAAAGTAGTCCTAAAACGGAAGCTAATTGCAACCAATGCTCACTTTAAAAAAATAGAGATGATGCAGAACAGCAAAACAAAACAACATCATTGATTTCATCTTGTAAACCTGCACCATTTTAGATTCAAGTTTTATTTCCTTAAATTTATCATAAATTTTGAAGTGCCTAGCCAATCACAAATGGCTACACAAATTGGCCACACAAATTGGCCCCACAATTTGCCATATGATTCTACATGATTGGATGAAATCCTTATACCAACTTTCTGGAAAGTAGCTGCTATTTTTAGAAACTGAGCTAACTGTGTATAAATCGCCATTTTTCCCTCCTGAGGGATGTCGAAGCTCCTCACTCTGGTGGGATTTCATTTGCTGACAATAAAGCTTTCTTGTAACTGCAGATTCAGTGCATCTGCACTGTATCTGTTTCTTACTATTCTGCTGCAACATTTGGAGGCCCCAGTGAGATGCTCAGAGAAAAAGTCCTTGTTTGAGGAGACCCTGTGCCTCCTCGCCTTGACAGTTGATCTCCAGGGGGCAGGACACGGGGTGATTTAAATGAAAATGAGTATTACTTAGTTGATTGAGGTGGCTCAGAAGATATATGAAAATGGGGATGAGGCTACAAAGAGAGTGGAAGAAGAAAAGGAGAGGGAACATCAGAGAGAACCAATGACAGCTTTTAAGGAGGACATTCAGTCAGAAATTAAGAAAAAGGAGATGAAAGGGAAATGGCCTCAGTTAGGAGGATGCCATTTTCCCTTAGATCCTGACCAGTGTGCTTGTAAAAAGAAGGGACATTTCAAGGGAGAATGTTGAAAGTTGCTACAGAAAGGAAAAAAAAGGAATTGCTTTTGATGGATTTGGGAGAAGTTTTAGAATGATGCGGTCATGGGCCTCTATCTCTTGGCCTCAGGGAACCCATGTTAACCACAGCTGTGGGGGAAAATCTATCAAAATCTTGGTAGGCACTGCAACAAGTGTATCAGTGGTTATTCAGCCAGTCACCCCACTGTTGTTACAAAATGTGTGGGTGCAGGGGGCAACTGGCAGGTCTTTTTTTTTTCTTTATTTAAAGAGAAAAAAAGAAAAACAGAAAAAAGGATAGAAACAATACAGAATTTCAAAAAAACATTAAGAAATCACTACGTGATAAATTACATATTGTCTTCTTAGAAATAGTTGTTCATGTTACAAAATTAAGGCATACAAAGTCAACAAACAGTGAGGCAGCAAACAGTTCTGTTCAACAATCCAACAAAAACCTGGTAACACGGTTATCGATCCCACACACTCAAACATACATGTAGTTATATCCTTTAGCACACTTTCTCTTCCTCCTTTTGCCTCTTAAGTACATTATCTGTTTAGCTATATCATGTTTCAGCTTGCTCAGTACCCTATTGATCTGTTTTGTTGTTGTTTTTTCCTTTTTAATCACCTTATATAATTCTGTTGTTTTGTTTTTGAGTTTCTCGTCATCCATGTCACATGGATGAGCTTTGATGGAGTTGGGAGTTTTGGGGGGTATTTTGTTACCTTGTTTTCTCATGTTCTATTGTTTTATTTTTATTTAATTTGCATTAACTTGGAGGTAGTAATATACAACAAAACAAGATGGAATAAAGCCAATTGAGACAGTATAGTGAAATTGGCATAGAACATCACAGCAGGTCACCAGGACAACAATAATGGGCACCATTGTATATCTCATTATCTTTACAATAGTTTTTCTTCTATTAGGTACAGCAAAATTAAAAGAAATACACAACATTATAGAACACATCAAAACAGAATATTGTATAATCAGGACAAAGCAAAACTGCAATAAAAATATCTGCCTTCAGAGATAGTGGAAGGAAACTCCCCCCACTTGGTGTATCACATATGGTCACCTCCCAAGAGTTACCCAGATCCTTGGATCCCAATTGTTAGCACGGAGGGGGGCGAGGGGGAATATGGTATGTTTGATTCTTAGCCCGTGCCTCGGTAGGCAGCAGACTGGATACTGGTTGGCTCAGCACCCTAAGTTCCAAAATGGCGCCAATCTCAGGAAATGCTGTGGCTCCTTGTTTTCCCTCCCTGGGGTGGCCACGGCTTGCCAGTAGGTCTTTAACATATTCTTTTTGTGCACCATGACATGTTCAACTTGGGTGACAAATAGTCCTTTGTACTCATGTCTGACTGTCCTTTTCTGCTTCAGGGCTGAGGGCTTCTTCATGAATTATGAGCTCAGATTTCTTTTACCCCCAGTTTCTTTTATTCCCAATTTTGACTACTGGGGAAAAGTCCAAACCAGAAGCCCATGTTATAGCTATTACATTTCCTATAAAGGAAGTATATCACCTCCTTGATGTGGAATAGACACCAGGGAATCCTGTCCTCCTCTCATGGGTTTGGCAGTTCCCCATGGTTTGGGCACAAGATAATCCCCCAGGCTTGGTAGGACATATGCCCTGGGTGGTAGTAGAGTTTGTGGGGCATGCAAAGCTAGTTTGCTTGAAACACCCAATGACCATGGAGGCCTGAAAAGGAATTAAGCCTCATGTACAGATGGTGCTTGAGGCAGGAATACTGACTGTGTCAGTTCCCATGGAACACTCCCTTCTTGCCAATCTGCAAGCCTGGGACAAATGAGTACCACCCAGTCCAGGACTTGCAAGCTGTCAACACTTTGGTTGTTATCCTCCACCCTACTGTCCCAAACCCCTATACTTTGCCTAGTCTTCTCCTATCTGCTCAAACTTGGTATACTGTGTTAGATCTAAAGGATGTTTCTGTATCTCATTGTCTGTAGGGTCCCAAGAATTGTTTTCTTTTGAATGGGAAAAACCCAAAGGGGGTGAAAATGTCAATTTACCTTGAGAAGACTTCCTCAGGGATTTAAGAATTCTTCAACAATTTTGGGAGAAGCCTTGACCAAAGATTTATTGCCTTTTAGATTTGTTTCTGTTTCCTTGCCTTTTAGCCAAGAAAATCCTGATATTTCTGTTATTTTACACTGATTACTTGCTTTTAGCTGCAGAGACACAACTGTGCTAGGAAGAAACAAAAAGGCTATTAGAATTGCTCCAAGATAAAAGAGTACTGGATGTCAAAGAAAAAGAAAATCTGTATACAAACTGCTACCTTTTGGAGACCTCCCCCACTCTTACTTGTTTTAGAAGGATGCCAAGAGGTGGAAACCTTGGACTGTGCTAACAAATGAAGGCATTACATTGGACATTAAAAGATCTCCAACAAACTGTGTTGCAATGACATTCCTTTTCAATTCATTCATTCATTCATTTAATTCATTCTCCTGTTCATTCTTTCAAAGCAGGATACAAAGTCCTAGTTAAAACAGAGTGTTCCCTCCAACCAAGATAGGGTTGGCCATGTGAAGTCATATTAATCAATGATGGGTTAAGGTGGAGCCAATACCACCTGGTGATCAGATGCCATTGGAGCTCCAGCCCACAGCATCTGTTCTTTTAAAGTCCCCCTGAATGTAGGAGTAAAAGACAAGTAGCTTTGAGCCAGCCACACGCAGTGTCATCTTCCCCTTGTCACTGCGTCCACTGAGCCAATCACAACAGAACTGACTCACAGGTTCATGGTAAGTCAGACAACAAATGGAGCCATCCCCAACCAGACCACCTGGAGGGGAATTGGGACTAAGTCCCCTGAGCTGTGGATTAGTGTGTATGATCTCTGGCTGAGAGGTACACTCTTGAAGACAAACACTCTTGGGGGAAAGACTGGGTGCCCATGTGACCTGGGTATCTACTACAGTGACTCCAAAATTTGACCAGTTGTCCTTTGACCCATGATTTAAATTGCTCCCAGTAGGGCTGCAAAACTGTAGGCATCTACAGTGATGGGATCCCCTGGACAAATGCAGATCATTACATTCATGTTACTTGGCACCTGGTCCTACACCCCTAATGCCATGAAGAATTTTGTAATCAACTAGGGATTAAAATCCTACAAAATGAACATCCTACATGGCTCATGGGATGTACTTGTTATGCACAACTCAATTCCCTGCACCCCTGTAACCCATAATTGGCTGCCATAAGACCTGCCACAAGGTGGTCCTCCTGTACTGTATCCTACCTTCGGCCCCCAACATTCCCCACTGGTGGCTCCAGCAACCCCTTTGGGAGTATATGATCTGCTAGAAAAAGTCCTACAGTTTCTAAATTCTACTAGTCCAAATCTGGCCCAAGATTTTTGGCAATTCATTAGAGCCAGACTACCCATTTATGAGGGATTGGCCTCTTCTATAAGACCCATACTAAGTGGGAGACAATGTTCTGAGCAAGAGGTACAACCCATACCATTACTACTCCTTGATAATGTGCATGATAATGGGACTTGTATGGGGACTTCCCTGACCTGTATGGCTCTTGCAATCTCATTACACCCATCAAAGAGACCATGTGAACCCCTAATAGATCTTGGTACCACTGTCTAAAAGGACTGCATAAATGTATAAACCCACATAGTTTTTCTTTAGGAATGTGTTGGCTAGTTATCCTACTCCCCAGAGTGAATACACTGTCAGGGGAAAAGGGGACAAAACTTTTGGCCTTTCAGCATAGATTAAGATGCTGGGGACACACCCCTGCCTTACTCTCTATTTTGCTTGGAACACCAATAGTCAGATCTAGGAGCATTAGACTGGCCTCCAGGGATTGAAAAGGATGACCCACGCCATAGAATCAGATCTATCAAGCACCCTGTATGCAGTACAACAACTCCATGACCAGGTAAATTCCCTAGGGAAGGTTTTCCTTCAAAATAGGAGGGGGCTTAACCTCCTCTTTATGGAACAGGGTGGACTTTAGGTAGCCTTCGGAGAGGAAAGTTGTTTTTATACAAATAAGTATGGAGTTATTAGAGACACCTTATCCAAGGTCCAGAAGAGGCTAGACAAAAGGGCCTATGATTACCAGAATTTCTGGGGTTGGTATGCCCACCTTTATACCTATAATCCCTGGATGACCTCTTTACTCCCTAGTTTGCCTGGTTCTCTTGTTCATGGCTGGACCTTGTGTCACTAAATTGGTCCTGGGGAGAATCTAAGCTGGACTAGACCAAGTAGAACTCCTGATGGTAACTGAAATACCAGAATACCAGTGGCAAGAACTAGAAAGCCTTGTTCATATTCATACAGAGTGTCCTTGAGGGGGTAATGATGCAGGAAACAATAAAAGTAGAACACAGCTGATGCCATGTTGTAAACCTGTGCCATTTTAGATTTAAGTTTGTTTCCTTAAGTTTCTTTTTTTTCATAAATGCTCAGTTAATCAAAATCACTCCATGATTTGTCATATGGTTTAACATGATTGGATGAAATCTCTGGAAAGTACTTTCTATTTTTAGAAACTGGGATAACTGTGTATAAACTGCTGTTTCCTCTCCTGAAAGGGTTCAAAGCTTATCACTCTGGTGGGACTTCTTTCACTGGCAATAAAGCTTGCTTGTATCTGCACTCAGCCTCAGTGAATGTTTCTCATTATCATGCCATGTTCAAATAGATAATCTAATGAAGAACCTCATTATAACAACAATCAAAGCCCAAACCAAAATTAAGGAGGGAAATCAGAGATAAGAGCAAAAATTAGTGAAATTGAAATTAAAAAACAATACAATTAATGAATTGAAGAGTTGGTTCTTTGAAAAAATAAACAAAATAGACAAACACGTAGCCAAGATTATAAAAATAAAGAATCACATCAGTACAATTAGAAAGGAAAAAGAGGCAAAATTACAACAGATACCATCAAAATGCAGGAGAGAGTAGCAGCCATGAAAAAATATATTTATGAAAATTGGAAAAATCTTGAAGAGAAGAGTGTATTTCTAGGTTTATATGAATTATCAAAAATAAAATAATGACATAAAAATATTGACCAAATCAATAAGAAAAAATGAAATTGAAGTAGTATCAAAAATCTTCTAATGAAAAACAGTGCAGGACCTGAAGAAATGCAATTTTGTATTTTACAGAATCTTTACAAATGTTATATTATCTATTTTTGGTACCAGGAATCAAACTCAGGACCTTGTGCTTGCTGAGCAGGGGTTTGTGCCACTGAGCTGTATCCCTGGCCCTCAAATGTTATATTATCAATAATTTGCAAATTTTTAAGTAATATTGAAAGGCAATAACAAAACTAATTCTTTGTAAGGCAATATCACTCAAGTCCCCAAATCAAAGACCCAATTAAACAAGAAAACTGTAGACCAATCACCTTAATGAACATAGAGGCAAAATTCCTCAACAATATATTGGGAAATAGAATGCAACAAAAGATCATATATTATGACCAAGTAATTTTCACCCCAGTATTGCAATGATGGTTCAACATAAAATCTATAAATGTAATGCACAATAGAAACATTAATGACAAAAATAGCATAATCATCTCAATAGATGAAAGATTAGCTTTTAACAAAATGACAAAAATAGCATAATCATCTCAATAGATGAAAGATTAGCTTTTAACAAAATCCAATACCCATTCAGGATACAAGCCATGAATAAAGTATAGAAGGACCGTAACTGTGTCTGATAAAAGATATTTATAACAAACCAATGTCCCACATCATGTTAATTGGGAAAAACTGAAAGTTTTCCCTCTAAAATAAGGAAAAAGACAAGGATATCCATGCTCACCACATCTGTTCAGAATAGTCTTCAAAACTTTACCAAGAAAAGTCAGTCAGGCAAAAGAAAGTAATAAAAGGGATATATATCCCTTCACACAAGACCCAAGGAATTCCACCAAAAATCTCTTGGAATTAGTAACCAATTTTGTCAATGCATCAGGCTGAAAAATCAACATGCAAAAATCACTGGCATTTTTGCACACCATTAATGAGAAATAAATTAGGAAAATAATACCATTCATAATCACAGCAACAAAAAATAAATGCATAGGAATTAACCTAACCAAGGAAGTGAAAGGCTTTTACAACAAAAAATGCAGTAGTCTGAAAAAGTGCAAAGATATCAGAAAATAGAAAGATATCCTCTGGGTGGAATTAAAGATGGCAGATCAGTAAGCAGCAAAATACGGAGCCTCCCTGAGAGAAACAGCTCAGATGTCGGAGTAAAATATCCTGGAGAAGACCAGATGGAGAGAGATGGATCCTCTCGACCCAGGAAGAAACTAAAGGGAAAGGAGCTGGTCAAACTCGCAGTTGCAGCGCTACCATTGGAGCCGCTGAGATTTGTGGCTACAGAGCTCTTGATGGAGCTGCTCAGACTCATGGGTGCGGCACTTTCACCACTGGAGGCACAATTGCACTGAAGTTGGAGGTTGGTGAGCCCAACAGGGAACAGAGCTGCTGTGGAGACCTACACTAACCCATGGTGAGTGCTCAGAATTTGACCCTCCCACAGGAAAGGGGTGACCCATTGGACAACATATTGGAATCGGGCAAGACTGGCCTGAACAAGGAATGGCAGTGACTTCAGTTGGTTGTTCCCTGCCCAGAGTAGATTGGTGGGATCTGCTTGGGCTGGGTAATGCCTCTGGCCAAGAACCAATAGCCAGGGACAAAATTGTCCCTGAAATTGTGCCAAACTGTTTCTATCCATGTGGCACACACTAACATGTTGAAGGCCTCCGCTGATTGACTGGCTAAGAGGGGAGGGACCAACCTACACCACCCCTGCTTGCACCTCAATGACCAAGAGCAAACTGGGGGCAGAAACCCCTAGCCAGCATGCTTCAGAAGAACCATAACCAACAAAGAAAGGGGCTGTATGGAACTATATGAAACCATACAAGGAAAGGGGCTGTATGGAGGAAACCAGAAACATGACAAGAGAAAGAAATAAGGAAAATCCCCCAGCCCCCAACCCTGGGAATATTGGTCCAGGGAAGGTAAATACAGAAGAGACTGAAGGCAGCAAACATGCAATATTGGACACGGCATCAGCTGACATAAAGAGATATCTTCATGACATTATAGATGGGCTCAAAACTGAAATATTAATACAAGTAAAGCAAGATATAAGATTAATAAAGGAAATGCTAAGCATCTCTCAAGAAGACACAGATGAAAGAATGGAGGAACACAAAAAAGGAGAAAAATGTTTGATGAAGAATATAAAAAACCCTAGAATACATGAAACAGATTCAAAGAGATTACCAAGAAATTAAAAACTCCATCAAAAGCTGGGAAAATTGCCTGAAAGAAACTAGAGATAAATTAACAAAATTTGAAGTTAGGTTTGCAGTGGGTGATCACGAAAAGAATGATCTCTTAAAAATAACAAGGAAACAGGCAGTAACAATGTAAAGGCTAGAAAATGACAATAGTATCTATAACTTAAGAGTAAAAAATGTGAGTGAAGAAGCAGGGGTAAATACAAAGGAAATAAAAAGGCTATTCCCAGAAATAATTAAGGAAAACTTCCCAAACATAGGAAAAAGAAATATTCTGATATATGAGGCATACAAAATTCCTGCCACCTACAACCAAAACAGAGCTACACTCAGACATATAATAAAGATCCCAGAAATTCAACAAAAGAATAGAATATTAAAAGCTGTCAGAGAAAAGGAATAGATCATCTATAAAGGAAAGCCCATCAAAATCATGACAGACTTCTTGGCACAAACCATCAGATCAAGAAGAGCTTGGAGTGAAATATTCTAAATCCTGAAGGAAAATAACCTCCAGCCCAGACTGATGTATCCTGCAAAACTGTCTCTCAAAATTAATGGTGAAACAAGATGCTTCTGTGAAAGGAGGAACTGAGGGAATTCATGACCACCAATCCAATCCTACAAAAAATACTGGAGGACATTCTAGAGAGAGAGAAAAAAAATACCAGGAATTCAGGAACAGAAGCAGAGAGGCCTCAATGAACAGGGCAGACAGTGGAATAAATGAGAAAAGTAGACAACTAATGGCAGAAAAATAGCATAGTAGAAATGAGGCAGAGAAGGTTGGCTATAATCTCTAACATTGATGGCCTTGATACAAAAAGAAACACAGGCAAAGCAGATCATGAGATAGGGTCCATTGAGATGCTCTGTATAGGAAATATAGTTAACCTGAAAGAGGGTTTATGAACTGAAAGTCACATATGAGAAAACAATGCTCTATGTGACAGAGAACCAGAGAGAAATAGGGGCAACTCATCCAGCAGCTATAGATAGGTTGAAAACACGTGATACTTTGGTGCAGTAGAGAACTACTCAGCTATAACAAAGGAAAATCTTGAGGCTTTTGTAGGTAAAGGAATATAACCTGAGATCAAGCCCAGGAGCGAGAAGGTTTGGAACCACTTAGGTAAATAGCAGGTTGCCCCCTCCAATCTAAAAACTGAGGGAGTTGGGTCCCAAAATGCACACTGCACCCTGTGGGAGTGAAAGGGGAGGAACTGTCTAAAAAAGGAAGGCAGAGGATATTGTTAATAGTGTATCAGGATTTAAAATCCACATTATTCTCACCACTCTGTTTAGATGGATTATATTCTGTTCCAGTTTGTCTACTTACACTAGATTTGAGGGCATGGTCAGCTATCCCAAAAATAGCAGGACATATTATGGTAATCATCCTTAATTTCATATTAACTTAATCTGAAGCTCTATATAACTTACACTGTCTTGTTATGACTGATCTTATTTGAATCTGGTTTGTTAGACTGCTATTTTGTATTGACTGATTTTATTAGAATTTGTTATGATTTATAGTATCAAGTCTAAGAGTATGGACAACTATACTGAAGATGACAAGATTCATTAAGATACCCACTCTGGTTTGATTATTACCTGCTTTTGAAGTCTTATAATGTCTCCAATGTTTTGTTTTTATTAATGTTGTTACATACAGCTGAGACATCATAGTAACCATTGTAGGTCACCTTGTATTGCAGTTTTATATGATTTTTTCATTTCAGGTTTTTCTAGGAATTTCTTTTTTCTTGTTTTGTTTTGTTTTTCCCTCTAATACAGAAAGGATAGATATACACATAGAGACTCATGCATATGTAGAACTTATAAACAGTTTATGAGAACCAATTACATAATGCATGATGAAATGAACCACTGTGAAGAAAAAGAGACACTACAGTACTCAGTGCTGATTCTGTAACATCATGATGTGAAATCCAGCAATGCTATCATTCTTTGTTCAGAGTGATTTTAGCCTGTTTTGTATTGTTTAAGTTCAACATACATGAAGGTATGGACTGCTGTTTTGAAGAGAATGAGAGACACTATGACAACCATTTTGGTTTCCCCATTGTCTGGTCTTGAATACCTAAAATGCCTTTCTCATCCTGTTCAGATCAGTTCCATACTATGTTGTTTCATGTGAATTCTCTGTATGTGAAAATATGGACAACTATTTGAAGAAAACAAGAGACAACTATTTGAAGAAAACAATATTTAGTAGATAGTGAAATCTCTGATTGTCTTGCTTTGAAATTTATATTTCTTACATTGCTTTCTTGTGTTCCATTTTGTGCTGTTTTGTTGTGTTTAACTTTACCCTCTTTAAAATAAAAAAAATGAAAAAGCAAAGAGCTGGTTCTTTGAGTGAATAAACAAAATCAATAAAATTCTAACCAACCTTATCAAGAAAAAGAAAGAAAAACTAAAATTCATACAATAAGGAATAAAAAGGGTGAAATTACTACAGATCCAATGGAAATTCAAGAGATCATGAATACCTGCTTTGAAAATCTTTACTCACATAAGGTGGAAAACACAGAGGCAATGGATAGATTTCTAGAAATGTATCAATTACCAAAGCTGAATCAAGAAAACATAACAATTTTGAATAACCCAGTATAAGCTACTGAAATTGAAAATGGGATTAAAACTTACAAACTATGAAAAGCCCAGGTCCTGATGAATTCACAGCCAAATTGTATAAGAAATTTAGAGAAGATCCAATGCCAATACTCCTCAAACTATTCAAAGAAATTGAAAAGGAAGCAATTCTTCCTAACTCATTCTTGTAGGCAAGTGTTACTGTGATACCAAAAATCAGAGAAAAACTCAACCAAAAGAGAACTATAGGCCAATCTCCCTAATGAACACTGATGCAAAGATTCTCAATAAAATATTGGCAAATAGAATGCAGCAAATTTTCAAATAGTTTATACATCATGACCAAGTGAGATTTATTCCAGTAATGCAGGGATGGTTTAACATGTGCAAATCAATAAATGTAATACACCACGTCAACAGAACCAAAGACAAAATCACATGATCATCTCAATAGATGCAGAAAAACCTTTTGATAAAGTCCAACACTTGTCCATGATAAAAACCCTACAGAAACTCGGAATAGATGGTATCTACCTCAATCAGATAAAAGCTATCTATGACAAACCACCAGTCAACATCATATTAAATGGAAAATAACTGAAAGCTCTCACTGTAAAATCAGGAAGACGAAAAGCATGTTCACTATCACCACTCCTATTCAATGTTGTTCTGGAAGCATTAGCCAGAGCAGTTACACAAAAAAGAGAAATAAAGTGAATCAGGATAGGAAAGGAAAGGAAGAAGTTAAATTATCACTATTTGCTGATAACATGATACTCTACATAGAATCCCCCAATATTCTATCAAAAGACTACTATCAAAAGACTACTTATTTGTTTAATAAGCAAATTCAGCAGTGTGGTTGGATACAAAGTCAATACTCAAAAATCAATAGCATTCCTGTGCACAAACAAAAAACTTCCTGAGAGAGAAATTAGGGAAATAACACCTTTCACAATAGCATCCAAAATAATGAAATTGTTAGGAATCAACCTAACAAAGGATGTAAAAAACCTGTACACTGAAAACTATAGTATTCTAACAAAGGAGATTAAAGAGAATGTCAGAAAGTGGAGAGATATCCTTTGCTCTTGGTTAGGAAGAGCCAACATTGTGAAAATGGTCATATGCCCAAAACTGTTATACAGATTTAATGAAAGTCTGATCAAAATGCCAAACCATACCTTACAGATCTAGAGAAAACATTTCTAAAATTCATTTGGAAACAGAAGAAACCTAGAATAGCAAAGGCAATCCTGGGCAACAAAGGCAAGGTAGGAGGCACCTCAATCCCTGACTTGAAATTATAGTACAAAGTGACAGTGATAAAATCAGCATGGTACTAGAAAAAAAAACAAACCTGAGGATCAGTGGAACAGATTAGAAGATGTAAACAATACTACAAAGACACTTAGCCACCTTATCTTTGACAAAAGGGCTAAAGATGTTCACTGGAAGAAAGATAGCCTCTTTAATAAATGGTTTTGGGAAAATTGGCTTTCCACACATCGAAGACTGAAACTAGACCCATGCCTATAACCATGCACTAAGCTAATGTCAAAATGGATCAAAGATCTAAATATTAAAATAGAAACACTGAATCTACTGGAAGACAAGATAGGTATAAATCTTGAAGACATAGGGTAGGCAAAGAGTTCAAAATGCAAACTTCATGGGAATCACTTTCCAGAATCAACATGTGGGATATCTTTTTATTAAAAAGTTTTTGTACTTCAAAAGAAATTCCCAACAAGGTGAAGAGAAAACCTATATAATGAGACAGAATTTTAGCCAGCTGTCCCTCAGACAAAGGACTTATATCAAGAACATATAAAGGACTAAAAAATATCAAGCCCCCCCCAAATTCAACTACCAAATCCAAAAATGGGCATCTGAAATGAGCACACATTACTCAGATGAAGAAGTCCAAATAGCAAATAAATACATGAAGACATGCTCAACATCACTGGTTATTTGAGAAATGCAAATTAAAATGACATTGAGATTCCATCTTATTCTAGAAAGAATGGCTGCTATCAAGAAATTAACTAATACCAAATGTTGGTGGGGCTTTGGGGAAAAAGGAACACTTCTCCACTGCTAGTGAAGTGTAGACTGGTACAACCACTGTGGGAAGCAGTATAGAGAGTCCTCAAAAAACTAGGGTTAGAAGTCTCATTTAATCCAGCTATTCCCCTTCTGGGTATTTGCTCAGAAAAATTGAAAATGTCATGCCACAGTGATATATGTGCATCCATGTTTATAGCAAAACAATTTGTAATAGCTAAATCTTCAAAACAACCAAAACACCCATCAACTGCAGAATGAATAAAAACGATGTAGTATTTTCTATACAATGGAATATTACTCAGCTAGAAAAAGATAATCTTGAGGCTTTTATAGGTAAATGGAGGCAACCTGAGACTATACTCATAAGTGAAATAAATCATATTGTCTCCCTAGTATAAAAATAATAAAAATAAAAGTCTGAAAGAGTAATAAGATCCAAAATATACAATAGATATTTTAACAATGAAAGGGAAAGAAAGTGCTCAAAAGGACAGAACTACTGGGATAGGGGAGAGAAAAAAAAGGAAGAAAGGAAAAGATTATATGTATGTTGGTAAACATATAAATGTATGTATGTATATGTAAGCTAGATAGATAACTATACTACTAATCTCTCTTAGTATATCAAAAAGAACAGTTTGTGCTGTCATTGATTGATCACTTTTGTGTCTAGTTTGTAACCTGAACAACTAGTTCTGAGATAACAATGTGCAATATATTAACTAGTGTTTAATTCCCTACTTTTTTTGTTTCTTGAAATTCTGCATAATTTCTATAAATTTTTCTGTTTTGATTTTTAAAATTAAAAAATAAGACATTACTAAGATTTCACCTCATTCTAGAAGGAATGATAATCATCAAGAAATCAAATAATATCACTGGTATAGCTGCAGTGAAAATGGATCTCTCCTACATTATTTGGGGTGAAGGTAAACTAGTACAATCATTATATGAATAAATAAATACAAAGATTACTCCAAAAACTGAAATTAGAAATTCCATTTGACAGGTATCTTCTTTGCAGCTATCTTCCCAAGGAAGCTAAGGACATTATATTACAGCAACACATGCATACCAATACTTATGTCATCTCAGTTCATAATCACTAAATCCTGGAACCAGCTTATATGTCTATCAATAAATGAATGGGTAAAGAAAATGAAGTATATGTATGATGTGTTATTTCCTTGAAGGTCTTTTTTTTGCTGAAAATTTTTTTCTTTTCTTAGGTGGTCCAGAAAAACTATAGGGGCTATGACTAGGTGTGTGAATTGGAAAAGGTCATTTCTCTAATGTGGGTCTCTGTTGCTCAGAAAACTCTGGGCCTGTCTAATAATATGCACGTTTCTCCTGACTTTGAAAGAGCTATGAGGGAATTTTCTGGGTCTTCATGATCAGAATCCAGTAGGCTTCTTGGTGGAAAAGCTTGTCAAAGTGTAGAATGTGTGAAACTCTACATTTCCTGTTATGTTTGTATCTGGTAAAATATAATAAGATTTGAGTAGTAGGGAAGTATTTTTCTAGTCATATGTACTTAATGTTAATTTATTTTAAGGTTTAGCTGCACAAAATTAAATGAGATTTAGAAGTCTTCATGGTAAGAGGAGCCAAAGAAATAATAGTGTAGTCAAGAGTTATATGTATGCCTATGAATAGGTATATGTTTCATATTATACACACACACACACATGTAATATATGTGTATATATATATACATACATATGAATCATGATCACAAATTTAGTGAATATTTAAATTTTTAAACATTACAGTAAAAGACACATCGCTATTAACCTCTCCCTAAATACATAGTTCCCCTTGCTTTGAACACACTTACCCATCTTTTTTAAATCACTTCCTGTAGCAATGCTGGAAGTCCTTTTTCATAAGCATCTGTAGTCACACTGTTGTGGTGGCCATGATATCTTGAGTGGAATCAAAATATTTAACTTTGATGGTCATGTTGACTTTGAGGAAGAGCCAGAAGTCCTGTGATTTGAGTTCAGGTGAATAAGGTGGAAGAGGGTACAACATAATATTTTAACTGATGAAAATTGTAGTACTAGAAGCAGTATGTGACATGATGTGTTGTCATGATGGAGGATTAAAACCTCTGATTGTTTCTCAGGTTGTTTTCTCCACATATCATTTTAAATACTCTAATAAGTCTTTATAATATTTAAATGTAAAGTGATGTTTCTGGTTACACAGTTATTTTTTTTATCCGTCAAAACAAAAATGACAATAAGCACCACCTTGATTTTGAATCTTCATTGATGTACTTCTCACATGGGGAGAACTAGGTGATTTTTTGTTGCGAACTCGAAACCTTCATGTCAGGAGCACATCTAAAGACTCAAGTTTGACCCCCTATGATGACATTTCTTGATGACAAGCTAGGTACTGAAGTGATATGATTGTGTAACTCCAACTCCAGTGACAAATTCCACATTAATGCATTGTTTGTGATCCATGTTTTGGGAACGCTTTAAAACACATCTTCTCTCGACCATTGCTCATAATTAAGTGACTATGCCATACAAGTTGAAAGTTGCCATAAACTATTGCTGAGTTTTGACATTTCAACATGCCACTTATCATATGGAAGATGCCTGTCCACTGCATGGTACTGAGCAGCAGCATACATTGCATTTTTTTATTACACTGTGTATGTGCATGTGTGTGTGGGGGTGCAATTAATATTCTAAAGAATACTCAGTAAACAGAAAAATTAACGAAACAGAACACAGAAGGGTCTTTGGCCCTTCGCAGAATGTTTGTAGTGGAATTTCTCTTTTAATCAGTCTGAGTCATATTGACACATAATATGTACAGAAATCTGTGGTCTTGCCTCACAGTTTGTTCAAATGACCATATATCAGAATACTGCAAAGCTTTCGTGAGTAGTTCACTTTCTTCTTAAGCTTTAATTTATCTAGTAAATGTACTGATGGAGTTGAACATTACTTTTAGGTTAGCATTCTTCCAGGTTAGGCAAAAGCATTAGTGGTAACTAAGCAGTAAGTGTTGCATATTCATTAAGCTTTAGGGAAAATATGATGTTTTACAGAGAAATGAAAAAAAAGACAAATGCAATCTCTTATGCCCAGTAGTCAGTGTTGACAGTAATGATACAAATTACTTGAGAGATAATAGGGCTTTGCTGTAATAAAAATAACACTCAAACCCTTCTCATAAATTCAGCTTAAACATGAAAGAGAGCATCAAACTTATTGTTCACAATGTCAAACACCATAGTATAACATCTTTTGTGTCATAGTGTCTCAGGTCCTTATGCATTTTATATCTTTATTGAGAGCTTTAGGAAGTACAATGGCATATGAGGAGTGGAGTTACATTTTGTTCATGAATAAAGTGAACATTTTGCACTCTTTGCAGTCCAATGTTCATTTTCCTTGAGATACCAAATGTTACCCAAATTAGTCTAAATTGTGCACATATTAAAAATAGTAGTAGGCATTCTTCCGCAATTAGCACATAGTCATCCTATTTACAAATTCTCAACTTACAATTCCATTTCAGTTACAATTTCCAGTTAAATCTCTCAAAGGCCTATGCAATGTTAATTTAGAATGTCATCTCTTTTCACTATTCAAATCTTACTTTTAAACTTTAACTATGAGAAGATTCATTTAATGCTTTGTAAATTGAATTATGAAACAGCACGTTCTCCTTTGACTACTTTATAACTAAGGTTTAATATTATTCAGAAGAGTATTCAATATTTAAAATACGTCTCTGAGATTACATATACATCTAAATTGACAAATGGCACTACCCATACACATATGTATCTCATATGAAAATTTATGTCAAAGAGAAATAAAGAACTTTTAAAAATGTTTAAAAATATACAAGTTTAGATAGCAAGAGATGATTTGGAGTTTATTTTAGACTATGCTAATCATTGTTTTTTTATTAAAGATACAGTCTATTCAGTGAGAAATCAAGGCGAAAGAGGAAGAAAAAGAAGAGTAAAAGGAGGAGGAGGAAGACAAGGAGGAGGAATAATTCAGGGACCATCTTGAGAAATGAATTAGGAAGCTGGTGAAGATGAGCTTTCTTGCCTCCCCTTACTCCCGTAATTTTAGCCACTTTCATGTATCCTGCAGGAAGCTGTGTACTCCTTTGCAGTCAGAACTACTTCCTAGTATTGACAAATATCAGAAGGAATTAAAAGGATAAAAGAACAAAGACCAAGAGATATAGCAGGTTGTTTTTTCATGTCTTGGAGGTAGCAGTAATGCAGTAATCATCAAACGATTGGTGTTTATGGTCAGTAGCATGATATTCTCAAATGCCTGTATGTTAGGATAATTTATGTTTTCAGGAATGTTTAGATATTCTGTTCCATTCTTGCTTACTTATTACAATAATTTACCATGTGGATACCAAAATTAGAACAATTTGCCAACATATTTCTCAACTAGCTTGAAAATAGAGATAGCTTTTTTCTTTGTACATTGCAAAAAATATATTAATTGATTTCAGCCTATACCCTGTGACATGTACTTATTAAAAATATGCTTTATGTTAGCTCAATGCTTACATAACCCTTTATATGCTTCATTAAAAACACTTTTCCTAGTGAATATTATCTCCACGACTTATTAGTGACAAAAAGTGAAAGGAAGTCCATCAGGTTCATACTACCAATTTGCTATGCAACTAACATAAAAATTTATATTCTGAATAAATTATGTTTCATCAGCATTTAGCAAGAATGGATGTATTAATTGTCATTGCTTCTCCCAAGCATTTTGCAAACTTCTACCGAGTTCATGGAATTCAAAGTGCTCATAACCTTTTTTTTTCAGCTTTCGAGTTCATGCGCTTGACTGTACCTATCCTTAGAAGGACCCGTTGACACCACTGACTGCTTCATCCAGGGTTCTTAACTGAGTTTGGTTTTTCTATGAATAGAGAGGTTTATGTTTTCCTAGGGAGATTCATAATCTCCATAAAGAAAAAAAATACTTGTAACAAATTGGTCTACTAAATTAAGCAAAAGTGGCAGGTAGTATTTAATGATTAGGTCAGAGAAACAGATTATGTGCACATTTTTCTAGACAGATCTTAAGTCAATGACAAAGGGTGCTATAACATAAGATGGAAATTAACAATAGGAGTCATTATATAACTTCATGATAGTTACAACTGCATGCATTTCAATTTTGGTGTTTAATCTTGTCTACCAAATATGCATTTTCAATAATTTTCTTTGGTTATTAAGCAGTGATCAGACTGCTAGAAGGAAAACCTTTATCTGGTTGTATCACACTGTGCAAGCCACTTACATTGCCTGCTGTCTTTTCACTAGAAAATAAAGGTGTTGCCAGGCATGGAGCAGCACACCTGTAATCCCAGCCCTGGGAACGCAGGAGACCATTGTGAATTTGAGGCCAGCCTGGACTACCTAGTGAGACACTGTCTCAAAAACAAAACAAAAACAAAAAACAAAAACAAGAACAGAAACAAAAGGTGTGTTGAACTTTAATGTCATTTTCAATATGATTATGCTGTCATTATACTAATTCAGAACCAAACTAATAGACTTAAGTTCTATTATAAGATAGGGTTAGAAAAACACTAATGCATAATAAATTCTCAGTAACATTACATTTAATAAAGGGCTTTCTTTCACTTTATTTTGAAAATAGCAAGCTAATAAAGGAACAAGTAACATTTTAAAAGCTAGCAGAATATGATTGTCAGAATTCTGTTTAATTACACAGTTGTACTTCATCACATGATAACAAAAATGTAGAGAATTCATTTAACATTTAATATTAGCAATGTTCAAGCACCCATAGGTAAAACCACCAGTTTATTTGGTCAAGATTTCAACCATGTAAACTTGTCTTGTAAATCAGTATTTTAACTGCTTTACTTTTTAAGTGGTGAAGGAAATGTTAATATTATACAACTATAAATTATCCTCCTTATAGCAATATCATTTGTATATTTCTTGGGATTATATGATATTTATAACAATAGATTAGGTTTATTTTTAAGGATATTTATATATATTCAGAATAATATTCAGCTATGTTCTTCACATCTTTTTACCAAGGGGAAGAATCACACAGACAGATTTAAAAATAATCAAATTTCCTAATTTTATTATTGCCTCATTATTATATTTTCGGTTCTGTCAGAAATTCACATTTAGGTTTCAGAGACAGCTATTCTTAACATTTCATTCCAGAAAAATATTTTCACTAGTATTTAGGTACAGATGTGCCCAGATTATTATTAATCTGTAGTAGATTATGACTGACAATATATGTTAGATCATATATTTTCTAACAGAAGCAAATTTATAATGGGTGTTTTATTTAAGAATAGCTTAATGTCCAAAGTTATTTTTATCCAAATGATAATAAACATTTCATGAACTACAAATGACATCCCTCTATAATGTACAATATAAGACTTCACAGAGAACATATAAGTTAATTAAATAAAAACTTACAGAAAGCAAAGATATAACATCATTTAAGATAGTTTAGAGATTCATAGGGATAAAGATTTTTCAAGGTGGGTTTATTCTGTGTAGATATGAAAAGAAAATGGTAACTTCAGTGAAAGATAGAGTGGGTCAAAAATGTATGTGTGTGTGTGTGTGTGTGACAGAGAGAGAAATAGAGAGAGAGAGAGAGAGAGAGAGAGAGAGAGACGGTTAGAGTGGGGACAAAGGAAAAACTGTAAATCCTGGGAGGTCTCCTGTCATCTGTAATAAAGATGACACTGACCTTCATGTCAGAGAGCAGATTGATTTGGTAGTGTTATTCATGTGCTGATCCATGCACTCTAAAATAATAGAATGTCTTCTAACAGGACAGAACCATACTCCATTGTGTCAATTGGAACCCCATTTCCTCTACTTCATCCATGGACATGCTTTTATTAATTTATATTGACAAGACTAAATATCACTACTTCAACTATATCAGATTTGTGAATCCAAAGTTGATAAATCATTCTTTCATTATGTTAATTTTGGGTTCATACTGAATATCAGGCTAGTATTAGTAGTTTGTTCTTCATCTTGAGGCCTTTCAGTCCCTCCATCAAATAGTCAATGATCTGAAACCATTATACAAACCCCCACAAGTGGTTTTCTTTAAGAGAACTCATAGTGACTTTTAAAACACTAAATCCTATCTCATTCTTATTTTTTGCCTGAATTTGGAGTTTTAAATTTTGTAGATCTGAAAATAAGCAACTCTTTTTTAGACTGTGGGTCTTGGCACTATCAGAGTTAGGGCACATGCCTGGTCCTCTCAATGCGTGATTCTGTGTCTAGAGAAAGGGTTGATTTCACATTCTCAGTCTAAAAGCATCCAACATGCAGGAAGACACTGAGGAAGTTAATTGTAAATAGTAGAATTGGCCCAAAATAATGATTAGAATCTTTAACTCATTTATTCTTTCAACAGTTGATACATGGAATATGGGCTAGGGAAGTAGCTGTGGAAGATATGATAAAATAAAAACATTAGTTTAATGGAATTATTAGAAGGAACATTCCTTCTACAAATTCATTTTTCAAGCTTCGTGTTCAAGATGTTAAAATCAGAGAAATGTGTCTGAAAATTGTAAATAAATTGTGGCTTTCATCTGTTTAATACTTTTAGATTATTTTTTATTTGTCTAAACCAGTAAATGTAAATAACTGCCTACAAACAAAACCTGGAGCAATAAATTATTTTAATGCAAAACAAATAAGTTTTGAAATATTTGAAGTTGGAAACTATTTGAAGATCACATGAAAAAATGTAGCTTTAATAGTATAATTATCTAACAAAGTTATGCACCATAAATAATGACAGCATAAAGTGCTATGGAGGGATAAAGATTCCAAAATAATGGTCATGATTATTATACAAGGAATTAGCAGGATATCAAAATACATACCACTGCTAAATTTTTTTTACTATTATTTTATGATAAATACATCTGAGTTTTATTTTGTTGGTACCAGAAATTGAATTCAAGATCTTGCACTTTCCAGACAGGTGTTATGCCGCTGAGCTCTATCCCCACCCCAAATCTGAGCTTTAAACAAAAAGTAATTGGATGATGATTTAAGAGTAATAAAGCTTATACCAGTTATTGATGACCTATGTCAAGGCTAATGGATTGTCTCAGAAAGCCTTTTGAAGGATGTGGTTGATGCTGCATCCAAGAAGAATAACAGCACTCAAAAATATGGGAAAACCCTTAAACATATATTGTTATCGTGCGGCCATGTGGTATTTCTCAACTTGTACTAGGTGTAAGTGGAAGACAAGGTAAAGCTGAGGAAACACTCCTGGACATGAAACCCGGAACTAGGAGAAACCATTCCTGGCCATTTCTTTGCCTTTCACAAAATACAGCACCTGTGGTTTTCAGTTTTCTCCTAAGGAAAACAAAGTAAAACCTCTATTCTATCTGACCTTTAATAAGAGTGCTTCCAGAGCTGGCTAGCATTCTGCCTGTGTAGAAAATATGCCTGGCATTTCATACTTCTGGAAGTGTGTAAGCTATCTAATGCCTCCTCCATTGAAACAATTGTGGAAATACAACAAAGTTCACATTCTTGAGTAAGAAAGTATGGATTTGTGGTAGTTCTGCAGAGAAAAGGGTAGTCTTCTAATATGTTTACTGAGAATACCTACATGAGATTGTTAATCTTTTCTCACATATTTAGCCCCTAGCCATATGTATCATGATAGTGCATATTTATAATAACACTAAAATGAATTTGGCCATAGGAAAATGACTCATATTGAAGACACATTTTAGTATGGGGATTTTGTTGCACATTTGTCTGTGTTACAATTTTTTCACAAGATGGAAATGATGCAATTGGTGAAAAAGGGCAAGTATGTGACACTGAACAGGGTTTAAGTGTTTGCAGAGCACTCTAAGTGTTGCTCCTGACATTTCAGTGGATTCCTTATCATTTTACCTAATTATCCTCCTGATGGTCACCATCCTTTTTTATTCCTTCCATGGTAAATTGCACCCTATAAGTTTGATACCTTACACATATACACTCCATAAATTTCACAGGCTAGATATTAATATGCATGACATATCACCTGTTGTTATAATTATTAATACATGCTGGGGGTAAATTTTTATCTATTTTGAAAAGGAAGTGGTCTGGGAATATATAATTAGTTATTTATAATGTAATTTGAAATGTAAGATATTGATAGGCATGTTAATAGAATTGGATAATATGGTTTTTTCACTTTGATAAATTATTAGTATAATTTTTCTTGTAAAACTTGAAGTGTTAACAAGTCTAAAGCTCATCTCCACTGGATGTATATTGTCTATTGTGCTGTGTTATAGTAGAACTGGACTAAGATTTTTATAAGACTATAATTTCCCTGGCTTCTTTTATATAGCATTAATGGTTGACTTTAGTATGGTAAATTGTTCCAATAATCAAGGGAGTAATGTACTCATGCTTTTCTGCAAAGTTACTTGAGATATTAGCCAAATAATGAGTAGACATCAATCTGTCTGATACATTTTTAATATCTACTATAAAGATACCACATGCAGTAAATTGCATCTGTAGAAACTACTACTAACAGTGTAAAGATATTTTTCAGGCCACTGTTTCTACATTGGATAGAATGTACTAGTGGCCAATCATTTTATAGGTGATGAGTGTTTTTCAAACATAATTGCCCAATGAAGACAGCAAAGAACTGCACAAGATACTAGGACTAGTGCTGTGGTTACTACTTGGTGAAAGAGGTGAAGTTTAGTTCACATGCTCTGTCAAACAACATCCTCCCTAATAAGTAAATAAATGTATATTGTTTTATAAAACTGAAATTTTGGCAGTGGCCAGAACCTGTAGATTCATAAATATTTGAAGCCTGCCTAAATAAATTATCTGAGTGCTTACTGTTTGTCCAATAAATAAGGGAGAGATGTGTTTTATTCCCTCCCCCAGAATAGTGAACCACTGGGTCAAATTCATTGTGTAGTTTTCTGTACTTATAAATATAATGTCACATGTTGGCTATGTGCACATTAATTAAAATTATCAGAAGAAATAATTGGAGACATGAAATTAAATCTCCTCATAAATCTTTCTATGAAATATGTAAGCCTCTGGGATGCTGCTTTCAGAAGAGACTTCATTATACGTGGGGTTCTTGATCATTGTCTCTATGAAACCGATATATAAATGGTGACTATCTCTATTTACATGTACTAATCTGGGTGAAACCCTAGTTGAGTCACTTTCAGGAGCCAAAAGATGTCTTTGGTTCACAGGAAGCTCTTCCTTACAGTGGAAAAGTTGAATGTTTAAAGATATAGCACATCTCTGGAGGGAGAAAGGACTTGCAATGCAGAAAGGCATCTTCAGTCAAAAACCGACGAGCTCAGAAGAGTTGAACATATTCCCACAGCTATGCTAGTCATTCCAGTGGAACTGATTTTTATGAAGTTCTAACAAACTGGTATAAGTGACTTTCCATCTTTGGTCTTTATAGCTCTAACTGCTTGTCATTTTTATTACAATGAACTGTCTTTTGCCAAGTGTATGAGGTTACTATAAATTCTATTTGTTCACTTTACAGTTTGGACTCAGTTGGAAGTACACTTGGAGAAGAATGCTAGAATAAAGCTCGAAAACTACACCATGAGATACTTTATAGCATGACGCTCATTGTGATGAGATTGGGTGAAAGCCTTGGGAGGTAAATGTCTCATACACTTTTCTGTGTCATTATTGTCAGAGCAAACTGGCCCAAGGTCATGCCTTCTCAGTTAGCTCACTAGGGAAGATCAGAACCCAGCAGTGTTCTGGAAGCAATGCATGCAGATACTTGTCTCCCACCAACGAGACACAAGAGCAGACTCGCGCAATTAGCAGAATCCCCCTGGACCCGCTGTCTGTGCTTCTGGCACATTAATAAAGCTGAGACTTGAACCAGGACCCCTGAGGGCCTTTCCCCATAAGTCCCTTTTAGAAACTTCTGGTGTCTAAGCAACAGCTCGACTGAGTGAGGCAGCAAGAGACTCGCTCTGAAGTGGCTGCACTAGGAACTGTGCTCAAATGGTCTCAGCTGGGAGTTGCTCTGGTATATTCGAGTAATGGCATTCTAAAGCAAATGCCACGTACTAAAGAAACTTGGAAGTGTCAACCCTGAATGCAGGGATCCCAGGGAAGCCTGTATCCTCCAAAGGAACCAGTCATCTGCTCCTCTGCTGTGCCAGCAAAATTCACAGCACAGAGAGTATGGGTAATTTCCTTTTTATCCCTGAAGGCTTAGGGTAATTATTTTTTGCAGCCACATTAACTCTTATGATTAGCATCTTGATGGGGTTTTCATATCTATCTGAGTGATTTGGAGGGTCTAGGTAGCTATAAGTGCACATTTATCAAGAAAAGATGCGGAACCATTTTTATTCACCAGTAATTCACTGAAATGAATTGTCAGTCTATTCTCAGGCTATGAATGTGTATGGAAAAAATCTTAACAGACATCAGCAAAATAGGTACCCCTTCAATAAACTGCTTTTCATAGTATAAAAATTTTTGCTATAAAGAAAAAGTGTCAGGCTCACTGTTCTTTAAACCTATGCTGGATTAGTTGAGAGATACCAATATGAGGCACATTGTATCTGATGGTCCAGGCAGAATAACTTTTATTTTTACTTCTTAAATTAGGGGCACATCTAGCTATATTGATTTGAATTAGCCAGACTTCCTCAGTTCTCATGGGAATCACTATGTCCTTTAATCTTGTAGGTTTGCCAAAAGCATCAGGACCAAAAGTACTTTTGATCTTTTTCCACCTATAATCTCAGACAAACCATGTTCAGTACAAGAGAAAATAACAGCCAGCAGGTTCTGGTTACACAGCAAATTACAAGTACCAGATGGCCCCTGGGGATAGTATTCATGAAATTTTAAATGTTGATAGCTACTATTCTGTGTCTGTTTTTCTTCTCCTAACTAAAAAATAGCTGAGTTCTTTTTAAATGTGTGTGTGTGTTTCTTTCTTAGTTTTTCATTTGGCATCTCCCCCCGCCCCCAGGTTAACTGACCGCTAATCAGTGATCACAACAGATCTTCCTCCAGTAGCTCAGACGGAGGGCTGAGGAGAAAAACACTGTCAACAGGAAGGCAACAGTAACCAGACAGACAGCACGACAGCCTGACAGCTAGGACAGCTAGGCTCTCGCTTCCAAAGGATTCCTCTTCTTGAATTTTTGCTCAGACTTTAAACAGGAGTAGACTTGACTACACAAATACTTTTGCTAATAAGAAGCCTTTTCTTTTAAAGAGCACTATTTTAAAAATAGCTATTCAACATAACAATCTTAATTTTAATGCAACAAATTACAGTTTCAAATGATTGAAATGAGCATATCCTGTCACCATCAGCACACACACACACATATTTATATACACTTGTTATATATAGATGGATATAGCAATATCCATGTCTATATTTGTCTACACACACACACACACACACACACACACACACATACACACAACAGTAGAGCTACCAGAACCTGATTAACAGAGTGTTCTAATTTCATATTCCCTTAACTGTCATTGGACTTATTTATACGGAGTGTTAAGATGTCATTTGCAGAGCTTACTGGATTTGACCCTTTCAAAACTGAAAGAGCCACAAAACTTGTGGCAGGCCTGTATGATGCCTAAGGACAGACCCTGTGCTCAGAGGCAGGACTGGGTGTTGAAGACAGGGGTAAGTGCCCTGCACTCAGTCACCACCAAGGTGGGGAACTTCTCCCAGTGCCAATGCTTCTGCTACTGTCAGACCCAAAGAAATTTTGTTTATTTAAATGACTGTTCATACGATTTGAATTCTACTACTGTAAAACATAGATTCCGCCATAGAAATTCAATAAATAAAGGACTTAGCCACTGAATCAAGGAAACAGAACTCCAGTTTTTAACCTTCCAATGGGATTGAGGCTAGACCCAACCCATGTCAATTTGTACTGCAATTGGTCTTCCAGGAGGCAGAGGGCGCAATGGCCCTGCAGGCAGGTCCAGGAGAGACTGTCTCTCTGTTCAGCAGTCCCCTCTGTGCGTCACTGAATGAGGCTGGAGCTATAGCTGAAGCCATAGCTGCTGGACCGCGACAAGGGAGGCTGTGCCTCTTCACCCTGTTCAGTGGCGTAGCTGGGAAATGTCTGTGCACGAGACATCTTTGAAGAACCAAACCCATGACCTAGAAAAGAAGACAGGAGAGCGCTATTAACTATGAAACAAACGCAGAAGCGTGCAGAAGCTATATTAAAAAAAAAATCCAAAAACAAACAAACCCAATAAATACTTCGGCAGCAGACTTCAAATCCTAGGTACTGAGCTTGCTGTTGGGAAGCTGGTTTAAGATGTTAATGCCATTTATGAGTTAAAAATGGATTTGGTAATCAGTATTTTCACCAAATATATGTTTCCAGCAATTCTGGATGCCAGATAGCTAAGTAAATTTTCAAGGAATTTCAAACTTGTCCTGCAACTTTTAAAGTAAAATCAGGAAAACTTTCCCCCCAAAACAAATTTTTGATGGAGAACCTGCTAGCTAATTCCTTTTATTTTTTTTTACTTGCAGCAAACAAAAGCAAATTATTATTTTTCTAAAAATCCTGTGAAGAGGCAAACTACATTTTTCCCTAACCAGAATCCATTACTTATTATGAGCAGCTTTTACACTGACAAAGTTAGGGGCTCTGGGTCATCCTAGTGGTTCTGTCAGTCTTTGTGATATGGTGACCCTGATTGTTACTAAGATGGCCTAAAAGTGGAGTCTTTTTTGGGGGGGAATACTGGGGATCAAACTCACAACCTCATGATTCCTAGGTGTTTGTGCCACTGAGCTATATCCCCAGCCCTAAAAGATGAATCTTATATAAAATATATTTACTAAAAAGTCTGTCTGTGCTCTTGGCTGCTCAGTTGTACTCTTGTAATGAGAAATCATATAACACAAACTGAAACAGAAATGATTACTAAAGATTAATCGCAGAATGTTGACAATGTATAGAGAGACGTGTGTGTGCTTAGGGTTCAGCGAAAATCTCCCTGTAGTTACCTCATTCTATTTTAGCCAGGAATTATTCTTCCTGTTTAAGAATGATTTGTACCTAATGCATGGATTTCATAGGAGAAGAAGAAATACAGATCCACTATGTGCTGTCCTTTTACAATTTGTACTATACTCGAAGAAAGAAATGTATTTAGTTTGATTTATATTTTATCTGATTTCTAGGATGAGGAATCCAGAGAAGAATATCTGTCAACATGCAGACATGGAACATCTTGGCAGACCCCTCCACCGGCATCTTGTGCAGTGTCATAGACTTAAAGCCAGTTTTATGGTCACATGTTTGGTATATCCTTCAGTGCAGAAAGTATGAGATTCAGGGAGTAAACCCAAGGGATCTGCATAATGAAAGGATAACTAAAATTGGTGGAACTGCAGAAATGTTAAAAAAGTATGAAACAAGAATATTACTTTTTGAGTAAAAATTGTTTTTAGTTTCACTCTCTGATTCTCTTTTTAGCTGTGTAAGGGACATCATGATAGACTCATGAGCTCATCTGGGAGAAGAGCAAGGGTGTGATGGCTGATCTTCACTGTGTCATCGACATGGCAGCTAATGAGGGGCTAAGTAATGCGCACTGCTGTTTCTATTGCTCACAGAGCCATGACCTAGAGTACTATGTGTGGTCCACAGGCTCTTCCTCTTTGGCAGTGTTCCCCTCACCTCTGCTTCCTGGTCATCATGAACTCAGCAGCTTTGCTCCACAATGCCCTCCCACCATGTTTCTGCCTTGGAACAAACCAGCCCATAGGTAGGAAGCCTTGTAACTGTGAGCTAAATTAAACCTCTCTTCCTTTAAGGATGCACCATTTAAAAGTAATAAATGTTAACAGCTATAAGTCTATTTAAAAGTTATGTTGAATTCTGATTTCTTTTCCATTTTGTATTCATATTTAATAGAAATTAATGTTTTGGACCATATATTCCAGTAATGTTGCCAATCTGAGAAACAAACACCTTATTTACCTGGTTGTTTTAGATACCTTTGGAGAAATGACATTAATACACCTCCTCTACCTTTTCCCCATGGTATATATGTATACATTTCCCAGAACCATGGTCCCATGCCATGAAGAGGGACATACAGTGAACATGCGCACATTGAAACCATCTTCCTTATTCTAGCAAAACGATACCAAGTTCCCCCCAACACCATTCTGGGAACTCAGAGGACTGCACAGCAAGCAAGGCAAAGCCACGCGCACCTTAAAGGGAAAGTTCCATGCTGTGTCATGAAACATTCAAGCTGGTGATGAATTACAAGGAATACAAATGCAATAGAAAATAACAACCAACTTGGAATGCAAGACCACACAGTCCTATCATTCACTGAAGAAAAAGCAGGGAGCACAGAACATCATAAACTTCCTTTCCTTCCTGAGGAATTAAGAAGTATACTCTCAACAGCACAGAGTTCTCACTTCTGACCAGTGTCTGCTTTTCTACTTTCACAAACTGATTTTGTTCTTAATATATAACCAAAAGAACTTGTTTTTGTAGGAAGTCAAATGTGCCCCAAGGCATAAATCTTATGATCATTAATTGGGAAAAGCAGAAGGGTCTGGTAAAGATACTTAATGATTTTTTATGTGTTTTATCAATTTGCTAGAATCTGGGGGAGGTGAAAGGATTCATTCTTTTAAATAATATAATGAAATAAAAGCACAAGGCACAAACACACCAAAGTTCTCTGATGAGGAAGGGAATGGCTTGGACACACAGCACTGACAATAGTTGGGCCTAGGTTGTCAGAGGAAGTACTGTTCTCCTTTAACAGCTGCTAGTACAAGGAGAAAAAAAGAGCACACTATAAATACAGCTGGGACAGCTGAGGAGGGAATGAGGAAGGACCTGGGGTGCAGAGAACTCTGATGGCTGTCTCTAGTCTTCTAGTAAACTGAGGCCAGGTGGCTTTTTATGGAGTCTTAATGTTTGCACATAGACCTTAGGGTTAGGCAAAAGCTGAAACAAATTAGAGGTAGGAAAAACACAAGGATGTTCTACATGTTTTAGCAATATCCTGCCATGTATTAAATATGCTTAGAGATGCATTATCAATGTTCCACGTACAAACCGCATTTGAATTTTACTTAGTTTTTAAAAGTTATAACTCAAATCAGATTTTGGTTCCTATCTAAAAGCACTTCTGAAATACCTTTGGAGATTCCAAGATATCTGGAACTTCATGACATTGAATACATTTGTTAGGAGTATTAAGACTTACGTTTAAGCACATTTGAGTCAATGGAAAATAATGATTATTGGTTTTAATCAATACTGAAAGTAATTTGGAAAAGCTGCACAATAATAATTGTTGTTCACTGAACATGTAATTTGCATAGGCCCAGTCCAAGTACTTTAGAAACATTATTTTTAAAAATCATGGTCTCAGCTTTAAAAGTCATGTGTCAACTTAACCAGGCTAAAGAATTCCCAGATAGCTGGTACAATATTATCTCCGCTTGTGTATGTGCTGCTGTTTGGGCATGACTATCATATTGGAGTCAATAGACAGGGTAAAGGGGACCTACCCTTACCAGTGTGGGCAGAAATCATTCAATCCATCTGGATAGAACTAAAAGGAAGAAGGAAAATTCTCTTTTTGAGTTGAGGCATCTGTCTTCTCCTGTTGGACAGAGTTCCCAGTTCTTGGGCCTTCACACTTGAAATGAAATAAGCCAGTGGCTTTTTTGAGCCTCTAGCAGAAGGCAGATGGTGGGACTTCTAACCTCTATAATGAGCCAATTCCTATACTGAGTCCCCTTTCATATATTTATATCCTATTGGATCTTTTTTGCTGGAGAATTCTAACACACAAATCCCTATTGTACATATGGAGAAAACATAGTTAAAGTCTATAGGTATTTAACAACTTTCCGAACTAGATATTGGGGCAGGAGTCAAATCTAATCTCTTGGACACAGAAGGCAAAGTGTTGCCCTTCTCATTTTTGCTATAGTTTCTCATGGGTGCTCTTTAGACACGTCTCATGTGAGGATACAGCACAGGAAAATGTCAGTTTTCACAAAGCTGTATCTTAGTTTTCTAGAGGTGTTATAACTAAATGCCACAAACAGGGTGTGTTTTCTCACAGCTATGGAGCTCACAAGTCCAGCATGGAGGTGTGGTCGGGATGAGTCTCTTCTGACGTCTGTCTCCTCGAATGAGGTTTCTCTCTGTGGTTGCAGGTAGCTGCTGTCTTGCTGTGTGCCCACGTGACCTTCTGTGTCCTCATGTCTGTGTCCAATCTTCCCTTCTAAGGACAACATCCTTCCCATGTGACATCATTTTACCTTAATTACTGCTTTAAAAAGTCTATCCCAAATACATCCTGATACAGGCACTGGGATACAACCTACGGATTTTAGAGGGACACCATAACAGGCTAAGCAGTAAAATTAATCAGAACATGATAATTCATGATAATACAGGTATTTTAGTTCATTTTTCACTGTAATGCTAAAATGTCTAAAACTAGCTACTTTATAAAAGGAAACAGTTTTACAAAAAGCATGGTCCTGGCGCTGGTGAGGGGACTCCTTGGCTGTGTCACATCACAGCAGATGGCAGTATGGTAAGGTTTCATGCAAGAGTGATGCCTATCAACAGAGGAAGCTGAAAAAGACTGGTGGGGTTAATCCTTCCCTAGGGTGTGCCCTGGTCACCCCCTCTCACTGGGTCCCAGTTCTCTACAGTTGTGCCACCCCTTCCTGTCACCACGCTGGTGATTAAGCTGGCATCACAGACCATATCCAAGCCAACGTGTGCTGTACCAGTTGACCCTTTCTTTTGTGAGGGAGTCTTTTCTTTTTTTCTTTGTTCTATTAAGGTATATTTAGTATTCAACAAACTGAACATAACTAATGCATACAATTGGATGAATCTGGACATACATATTATTTCCTTGACTTTTTCTTTGTGAGGTAAGTGTACTTGTTTGTGAAATAATAAATTTAGTATAAGATTTCATACAATGATTAAATATGACAGGCAATTTTTCAACTTTCAAACTGTCAACAAAAAAGATTCAAACTCCTTAATGGGTGTTATGCTACTAGGTTTCTGATATAAAGTGTCAAATTGTATTACACTGAGCTATTTTTCCTTCTTTCATGCCTTCTTGAAGATACAAAATGCTTTGTTTTTCTTACCGTACAGCTGATTAGGATAGTTAGGTCTTGAAAACACTTTTTCCTATAAATTCTATATAATCTGTTTTTGTGTTCTTTGGAAGTTTTAGGACTTTTGATTGTTCCTAGTGTTGTAAGCTTTATGATAGTGTGTCATTTTATTTTTTAAAGAATTTATAATATTTGTCAAAGAACCAATATCTGCCATTACTGGCACATATTTCTGAATTATTACTGTATTTTTAAAATTATTTTCCCAGCCAGGTGTGGTGGCACACTCCTGTAAACCCAGCACTTGGGAGATTGAGGCAAGAGAATCGTTTGCAAGTTCAAGAACAGCCTGGGCTACCAAGTGAGCCCAAGGCCAGCCTGAACTACATAGTGAGAACCTGTCCCAAAATGACAAAATAAAAAATTATTTGCCCTTCCATTTTATTTGTTTTACCTTTCCTCCACCTATTTCTTTTTTGTTTTCTGAACCACCTATTATTTGGCTGTTCAAGGGTTGTACTAATTTTGAAATGTTCTAATCTATTCTGTGTTCGCTTTCATTTTTCGTGGTCTTACTTTTTTGGAGATTTGTAGTTTCTTTAAGCTTTTCTTCTAGGTGTATGGAACTAAAAAAATTACTTCTACTCTGATTTTAATTTATGAAAGCTTTTTTTTTCTCTACTCATTCCTTCCCTCTCTTTTCTTTAACTTTCAAACATAAAGACATAAAACATATACAAATATTTATTGCTATTAATGATGAGACTTCTATCCTTGAACCTGTGAAACTTTATTTATCTCATAAGTGGATCTCCAAATATTCTTTATTTTACATTTAATAATTAGATAGAAATTTTTGCATGAGGAAACTGTGTATCATTGAATTTATGTAGTGCTCAGTCCACAGTTACAAAGATATGGTGGGTTAAAAACATGAAAACACTGAAAAATACTGGAAATAATTTAGCTGATTTTACTTTACTTTGGTTTAAAGATGTTGCAACTTGATTTGCTTAATTTTAACACCCGTCTCATAAATGCTCCATAACAAATACAATCTTATGTCTATTATTTTGGTTAATGTAACATTGACTTATTTCTATTGCTTGAATTTAATTTTTCTTGTACTCTAATTCTTGTAAGTACCTACTGGGATATTGTTTTCTACAGTGGTGATCGCTTTACAAAACTTAGCTGTACTCTTCACTATTAGCAGATAAGAGAATCTATTTGAATTACTGTAGAGTATACAAGCAATTTGTGGCATTTGGAAAAAATGATAAATATTAACATGAGCTACTCTAAATTGAAACAATGTAAACAGAGAAAAAATGAAATGAAAACCCATTAATGTTGATTAACAAGAGGAATGAATGAATAACGAAACATTCAGGAATCTGGGGTCTTAAAGTAAATATTTGATGGACATTATCAAAGGTAGAGCTATAAAATTTGGAAATGGTACATTAAATATAATTAATACTACCATATAACAATATATCTTTGTTCCTATTTTGAAGACATTTGATTGTTTTATCAACCAGAGAGTTAAGATTATAAAGTTAAGTATTCTCAGTTTTGACCCATAAACTGAGCTATCCAACAAATTTACTAAAGCATCACAGTGATGTCCTCTGAATAACAGGACGGATAGCACATGGTCCTTTTAAAAGCTTAGATATTAAGGAGAAACTGGAAGATCTCAATTTTTCAGTCTTTATTAAAAAATTTAAACTAATGCAAATTCTGATCTTCCATGAACGTGACATTTTCCTACATGACATATTCTTTGAGTAATATGATAGACAAAATTGTTCAATTTTAAATAATCTTACACAAGGCATAGTTTTTATATAGTTCAGACTAAATGTGAGGAATATCATATTTTAAAAATTTTCAAATTTTAAAAATTTCCTATCAAGGCTTAGTACAATGTAGTATAATTTTATTCTGGAAAAGATGTAACATTAAGTGGTGCTTATTCTAAGAATTTCTAAAATAACTTATAAGAATATATGTAAAAAATGTAACTTGCTGAATATTTGGCTTTTCATCTCATTTTCTGAATTCTGATGTGATTACCGAGGTGGATTACCATCGAAGTTTGCCTTGGAATTTTCCTTTCAACAATTGATCAAACTTATTCTTCACAGATATAGCAAATATTCTTGTTATCACAAATAAAATTATGACTTCTCTTTGTCAATATATAATAGGCATTACACATTTAGAAACACTTCCTTTGCTAAGTCTGCTAAGGCCACCATACTGTCGCTACCATAGTTTTCAAAAGCTTTGTATCTCATCATTATCAATTAAATCTTCTTCATTTATATTATTTATATTCTTAATTTATATTACATTATAGTGTAATATAAAAGTTACACTGGCAAGGATTAGCAGATGAGATCAGGAGGTGGAGAAGGGAACTGTCATGGAGAATCTACTGATATTCAATGATGGGGTCAGTTTTTCTAGTAGGTAACAGAAAGCTTTCGAATGCTTAAAAGACTCAGTGATTAGAACAGGTTTATTGTTTGGAAGCCTTCTGCATGGCACTACCGGGCAACTGCCGCCAAGTCTTTTTGTACCATGCAGTGTCTGACAGGTAAACTTTCTCTCATAAAACAGCTTCTCATGCAAGATTTATTCTTATTAAAGTTTATTGGTACCATTAGACATACATAATAATTCATCACAGTGAATTTGTACTTGTACATAATATATTCCTCTTTTCCTCTCATCCCTTTCCCCTCCCTTCAACTCCTTACCTACAAGTTTTATTTCCATTTTGTCCTTCTTTTCTCACTTTTTCTTTTTTTTTCCCCTTGTTCCTCCCTAGTTCCCCTTTCCTTTTGAACAATTTCCTCCTGTTTCTCAATATCCATTGCACATTTTCGTTCTTATTTACACTTTCAGTTTCTCACACCAGACAGACAATGACATTTACAGATGTCTGTCCAACTTATTTCACTTAACAGTATGGTGCATCCATTTAGCTACAAATATCTCAAGTTTATCTTTCTTTATGGCTGAGTAGTACTCCACTGTATGAAAAGAAAAACCACATCTTTTTTATTCATTCATCAGCTGATGGGCATTTGGATTGTTTCTAAGATTTAACTATCACAAACTGTGCTGCCATAAATGTGAGTGTGCATATATATCTGTAGTATGGTGACTTTAATTCTTTTGGAAAGATATCAAGAAGAGGAATAACTGGAATGAATGGGACCTCTAGTTCTTGTTTTCTGAGGAATCTCCACAGTGATTTCCACAGTGGTTGCACCAGTCTATACTTCCACTGACAGTGGAGAAGAGTTCATTTTTCCCCCACATCCCCACTAGTACTTGTTACTGGATGATATTTTGATAATAGCTATTCATCACTTCTTGGCCATTTGGCTAAGATCAAGTGTTGATAATAGCTATTCTTTCAGGAGTGGTGTAATTTGCATATTTTGAATGACTACTGATGTTGGACAGTTTTTCATATATTTATTTGCTGTTTTTGCCTCTTCATTGTCGAAGTGTGTTTTCATCTCAGATGTCCATTTTTTGATTGAGTTTTTAAATTTGGAAGGAAGTATCTGTTTTTTTCAATTCTTTAAATGTTATAGATATTAGTCCTTTGTCTGAGGAACACTAGTTCAATCTGATAAAATTTATCTATGACAAATAAACAGCCAAGCTCATACTAAAAGTCCAAAACCTGAAATCTTTCACTCTATAATCAGGAACAAGACAAGGATGTCCACTATCTCTACTTCTATTGAATCCAGTTCTGGAAACAGGGGCCAAAGTAATTAGACTAGGAAAAGAAATAAAAGGACTAATGATAGGAAAGTAAGAAGTTAAATTGTCATTATTTGCAGATGAAATGATATTCTACATAGAAGATCCCAAACACTACACCAAAAGACTGCTAGATTTAATAACCAAATTCAGCAGCAGAGTTGGATAAAAAGTCAACACTCCAAAACTAATAGCATTCCTGTACACAGATAACAAACTCACTGAGAGAAATTAGGGAAGCAACTCCTTTCAAAATAGAACTGAAAAAATGAAATACTTACAAATCTAACAAAGGAAGTAAATGGTCTCTACACTGAAAACTACAGTACTCTGAAAAAAAAGAAATGGAAGAGGACATCAGAAGATGGAAAGATATCCCTTGCTCTGGGGTAGGAAGAACAAACATAGTAAAAATGGCCATACTTCCAAAATTGTTATACATATTTAATGTAATCCCAATTAAAATAGCATCAGCACACCTCACAAAACTAGATAAAACATTCCTAAAATTCATTTGGACCCAGATGAGATCTGGAATAGAAACTGCAATTCTGGGCAACACAAACAAGGCAGAGGACATCACAATCTCTGATTTGAAATTATACCACAAAGCTACTGTGATTAAAACAGCATGGCACTGAAAAAAAGACCTGAGGATTAATGGAACAAATTAGAAGGCACAGCAATAATTCAAAATACACTCATCCACCTTATCTTTGACAAAGGTGTCAAATTCATTTTGTTGAAGAAAGATAGCCTTTTTATTAAGTGGTAATGAAAAACTGGCTTTCCATATGCTAAAGACTAGACCTATATCTATCACCATGTAGCAAAACAAAATCAAAATGGATCAAATATGTAAATATTAAAATAGAAGCACTAAGTTTACTGGAAGATAAAATAGGTAGAACTCTTGAAGATATACTTGTAGGCAAAGACTTTATGAAAAAAACCCCAACTGGAAGGGAAATACTACAAAGAATCAACAACTGAGAGCTCATCCTATTAAAAAACTTTTCCACAGCAAAAGAAATCACCATCAGAGTGAAACGACAACACACATAGTAAAAAAATTTTTTAATCATGCAAGATTATTGAGGAGATAATGTATGTGCATTTGCTAGGATTTACTTAAAATTGTGTTTGCTTTTCTCCAATTTATCAATAATCCACTAGCATTCAACAAGAGTTGACAATTATCAGTAGAGGATTTAACAATAAAGGAATCAGAGAAGCCAGGTGATCTAGGAAGTGTGAGAAAGTTCATTATCAGAATAATCTATAGTATTTATTGTAATTAGATTCATTGTTCTGAATTTTGAGTTATACAATTGATAAACTGTACAGTAATTTCAGAGCCTGTAAGTATGAAACCTAAACAATTTTCAAATTGGCAGTTAACTGGAGACAGTTAACATACTAGCCAAGACTCTAGTAGTCATCCAGAAAGAGACCAAGAGATCTAAGCATCATAAAAGTGGACACAAAAAGTGTAGGATAGGGAAGAAATTTGACATTGCTTGTTTTTTGTGGTGATTTGTTTGCAGGAAGGGTGACCAATGCTTTATCAGACTATGTACCATCACAGCAGCAGGCAGCAATTTATTATCTAAACTGTCTCCTAGTGTTTAATTTTTAATTCATTATTTTTTATACCATCACTTTTAGTGGAGAATATATTTTAAAATATATTTTATCAATTATTTTTCATATTAAGTGTTAAAAGCATAAAAAGTATGTTTAAGATAACTGTCATTTTACAAGTCACATTAGTTGTACCTGTGAAATCTGCTGGGAGCACTTTCACATTAGGGCAAACTTTGGAGTACAGAGCTTAAGGCCTGTTTTTGCCTTGACAGCTCTCTCTGGGTGACAAATAGTCACATGCCAAGTGGTGTAGTTTATATTTAGATGTCTCCTCCAATGTCTCAGGCACTCATAGGTAGGGCTTTTGGGAGGTGGCTGGATCATGGTGTGTATCTTCTCTACTGGACTGCTCTACTAATGGGTTTAGAGGTAGGTGTGATGTTGGGAGGTGAAGCCTGATTGGAGAAGTGAGTCACCAAGGGATGTTCTCAAAGGGTCTATCTCCCTCTCTCCTCCCTTGATCCCTCTTTGCTTTCTGCCTGCTCCACCAGGAACTGTTTCTCTGCTGTGATGCTCCTCTGCATGATGACTTCCTCAGAGCTAGATAGCTATGGATGGAAAGCTCCAAAGACTGTGAGCCAAAATAAATCTTTCCTCCTTTACATTGTTGGTGTTGGGTACGGTGTCTCAGTGATGATAAAGTAACTAAGACACCAAGTAGCAGAGTGACAGGAACATGACGGTGTTCATTATTAAAACTCACAAAGCACTAACAGCACACCGGGGAGTGTGAGATATTTCACTTGTACTGATTTACTTAATCCACCAGGCAACCCTACAAGATGTGTGTCCTCACCCTCATTCTTAGGTGAGGAGCCTGAGGTACACAGGCAGCTAAAACTCAGTGAATGGCTTAAAACCTCTTCGCTGACTTCCAAAATGTGAACTCTACTACCCAGCACACTATCCAAAGAGAGAATAAATTTATAAACAAAACATAATTTTCATACAAGTATACAAGATTAGGGTGATAACTTTTTAAACAGTAAACTGTGACCTAATTGCTTGAAAGAGCATAGCATAATCTGAATTGCTTTTCATATTACGTGTCTATGATAAAATTTTCCAGATGTCTGTATCTCTTTGTATATTTTAATTCTCTTTAATAATTGTGAAATCAGAACCATTTGTTTTCATATTTTGTTTGCTTTTGTATATAATATTCACTTCATAGAATAAATGCTAATCTTACAGTTGAAAGTTATAATCAATAAACTACCTCCAGTGTTCTCAGATTATGTCTGAAAGGTAGGCTAGAGTTATCAGACTCTGTGTTTACTACTGTAGTGGAAGGTAAGACTACTTTCATGCAGGTTGTTTATGCTTACAACATTTACTTAATAAAAACTGATAAAGCATATAAATAATTTTTTAATAAATCTTAACTAAGTCTAAGACTGAAGCAGTTTATGTGTGTTTGAGACTTTATGCCTGTTTGCCTGCATACAAATTTGTATATACTACCAAATAGGACACTAAAATTTATTTTTCTTATCTTATTGTAATTTTGTGTCCACTAACAATTGTCTCCTCATCATGGCTTAAAAATTCTGTACTGGAAAATTTTGTGCTAGCTCTGTGGGGAAAAACTAGTTTCTATTCTTATCTATGTTACATATGAGAATAAGTTACAGAGACCGTGGGAAATACTGTATTCTCAAGTTTTCTATATTTTGAATCAAGTATATAATAGTTCTGAGATAAAAGAGCTGCCCTGTAACTCATTCAGAGGAGCCCAGTCTAGCTGCTTAGGCTAAGATGAGCCTGAAAGCCTGAAAGGCAGGAAAAAGCACTCTCTAGCTGTGTGCCTCATTCAAGTTCCTCTGCCACATTTCATTTTTAATATGAGCAGGTGGTCTGCCCAGCAACCGCAAGCAGCCAGAGAGCTTTAGTGTACCACTTGGGTCCCGCTAGGGCCCCATCCAGTGACTCCAAGCAGCTGGGTAGCATTGGTGTACCACATGGTGAGAGCTGAAGGCCTGCACAGTGTACTCTACCTAGCCATGCAGCCTTGGTGGCCACTTGGGACCTGGTAGGGTCCCGCTCACTGATCCCAGTGAGTCAGGGAGCCTCAGCACAGCATGCCGGCTGTGCTGAAGGTGTGCCCACCTTACCCCACCCATTTGGGGAGCCTCCAAGTACCACCACTAGGGACCTGGTAAGGCCTGCCTAATGACCACTGCTCAGCTGGAGAAACCAATTCCAGTAGGGACAGCCATCCTCAATATAGGAAACAACTGAGACTTTGCATTTAGCTGCCCAGGGGAATACAAGAAAATGCCCAAATGAAAGAGCAAAATGCAATCTCAAAACTCCAGCCCATCCCAAACAAGCCTAAGAAACATGAACACGGAAGAAAGTGTAAGCCACACACCTGAAACTTCTGAAATGACAGCAACTAAAGTAAAGAAATAACTTCAGGAAGTTGTAAAGGAAAGCAAATCAGAAATAATCTCTTTGATAAAACAAGAAATGATAAACATAATGAAAGAAATGCTCTGTTTGACTATATCATGCGTGATGGTATGAACAGCTGTTTTGTAGAAAACAAAACATTATGACAGCTATTGCTGATTTAATATCATCCTTCTTAGAAGTCCTACCATGCTTCTATTCTTCTACTACCATTGGTTCTATCTATCACATTGTGTGTTATTGGGATTTGAATATGTGTGATAGTTTAAACAAAATTTTTCTATCAAAAATGAGATATTATAGTACCCATTGACCATTTTCTGTTATTCGGTTCAGAAAGCCCTGTAATTCTTTCACTCTTTGAATGGCTTTATACTATTTTGTTATGTTTGATATTATTGTATTTGAACTATGGTCAACTATAGCAGAGAAAGAGATATTGTGATAGCTACTATTAATGTCCGGTTGTCTTAATGTAAAGTACTGTGTTGCCTATGTTGTCCTGTTCTGATCTGCTCTGTACTGCCCTCTTTGGTTTTATTCTCTTTAAAACAAAATTTAAAAAAAAAAGAAAAAAAAGAGAAAGAAATGCTACACACATCTAAAGACGACATAGTTAAAAAAAAATAGAGGGGCACTGCAAAATGATAGAAACTTTGAATATAACAAAAAAATAGAATACAGGAAACAGATTCAAAGAGCTATCCAAGGAATCAAAAATTCCATCAAAAGATGGCAAAACCACCTGAATGAGTGTGAAGATAAACTTTAAGACTTCAAAGACAAGATTGCAGCTAGTGAACAGGAGTAAGAAAGATCTTTTAAAAATAACAAGGAATCAGGAAATAATTCAATGGTTGCATGACAATGCAAAGAAAAGAATTAAAATTAATAGGTGTAAATGAAAAGGTGGCAACACAAATGATATAAAAAGACTATTAACAGAAGTAATAGAATTCTGGGACTTGGAGGACCAACCAAGAAATCAACTAGCCAGCCTTCCTGGTAAGCTGCACAAGCTGCATATGCTCCAGGGAGAGAAAACTCAGTGTCTCCTCAGAATCCACCATGCTGGGACTTGGGAAACCCACGAGGAAATCAACATGGCAGCCTTCCTGGTAAGCTGTGCAAGCCATGCGCATTCCAGGGAGAGAAAAGACAGCACCTCCCACGAGCCTATCAGCACGTGGGCTGAGAATCAAACACCCTCCTTCTCCCTAGCCCCCATTAGCAACTGGATCGTTCCAAGGACAGTCTGAGTTGATAGCAATGAAGGCATATAAAGCACCTAAATGCTTGTATAACTTGGCTGATTTTGCAGGCCTACGGCCAGTGATCTGAGCATCTCTTGGGAGGATGACAGTATGCAATACAGCAAATATGCGGGATTCCCTTCTATCTTGTCAATGAAGTCCAATATTGTTTCAACTGTTTTGTTTTGTTTAGATTGTTTTGCTTTATTCAATATTTTGTTTTGATTAGTTTTATAGTGTTTTGTTTTTGACTTGATTTTGCTCTACCTGATGGAATGGACAACTATTGTGAAGATAACAAGATATACTATGGTAGCTATTATTGTTTTCCTGGTAGCCTGTTTAGAAGTTCTGTACCAATTGTGCTGCATTGTTCTGTTTGGCTTTGTTCTGTCTTGTTCTGTTGGATTTTGATATCTTTAAAATAAAAAAAATTTTTTTTAAAAAGTAATAGAAAAAATTTCCCAAACAAGGGAGAAGAAACTGAAATACAGATATGTGAATCATAGAGAATTCCAACTAGCTATAACCAAAATAAATCTATACCAAGATAGATAATAATCAACATTCCAGAAATTCAACATCACAACAGAATATTGAAAGCTGTTAGGGAAAAGGAGCAAATCACCTATAAAGTAAAGCCCATCAGAATCACAGCAGACTTCTCAACATAAACAGTGTACTCAAGAAGAGCACAGAGTGAAGAATTTCAAATCCTAAAGGAAAATGACTTTCAACCTATATTGATGTACCCTGCAAAACTGTCCTTCAAAATTGATGGAAAAATAAGATACTTCCAAGACAAAAAACAGCTGAAGACCTTAATGAACACCAAACCAACCCTATTGAAAGATATTTGAGATAGACATAAAAATAACAACAACTTCAAGAACACCAACAGAAAAAAATCTCCAAGCAAGGAAAACAATTAAACAGAGGGGAAAAGTAAAGAACCAACAGCAGAAAGATAACATGACAAAATAAAGTCAATATATATCAGTCATAATCATTAAAATAATGGCCTTAACTCACCAGTTAAATGAAACAGACTGGCAGAATGGATCAAGAAATAACATTCAGCCACATGCTCTATACAAGAAATCCATCTAAATCAAAAGGAAAGTCACACACTGAAAGTCAAAGGATGGACAACAATACTTCATGCAATAGACAACCCCCCCCCAAAAAAGCATGGGTAGCTATTCTGTTTACACGTAATGTAAACTTTAAACCAAGAATGATCCAAAGAGATAAAGAAGGTCACTACATACTGGGTAGGACAAAACATCAAGAGGAAGAGATAGCAATCTTAAATATGTATGCACCAAATACGGTAGCCAAGCTATATAAAACAAATATTAATAAAAAATGAAAAATTACATAAGCAATAATACAACATCAGAATATACATTCTTCTCAGCTTCACATGGGATATGCTCTAAAATTAAGACCAGATACTAGCCCATAGTACATGCCGAAGTAAATGCACAGAATCAAAATTATCCCAGGCATATTATCTGATCATGGTGCCATGAAACTGGACATTAATGACAAAATAAACTGGAAAAATTTCATAAACACATGGAAATTAAATAACATGCTCCTGAACAAATCAATGGGTCACAGAGGAAATTAAAGAGAAAATTAAACAATATCTACAAGGAAATCAAAATGCAAATAAAAATTACCAGAAACTGCGGGATACAATGAAAGTAGTCTTCAGAAGGAAATTTACTGTGGTGAATTCCCACAAAAGGAAAACAGAATAAACAAATAAATTACCTGATACCACACCTCAAACATCTGAAAAAAGAAGAGCAAGTCAAGCCCAAAGCCCAAGAAGGGAGGAAATTGTAAAGATCAGAGTGGAAATTAATGCAATTGAGACTAAGAAAGAACAATACAAAGAATTAAGGAATCCAGAGTTGGTTTTATGAAAGAATAAATAAAAGTGATAAGCCCTTAGCTAACCTTATTTGAAAAAAGGAAAGAAAAACACTCAAATTTAAGCAGTAAGGAATGAAAAAGATGACATTACTACAGACCCTGTGGAAATACAGAAAATCATCAATAACTACTTTAGAAAACTTTACTCTTAGTTTTGATAACACAGAAGAAATGGACAAACTCCTAAACACATATGAATTACTAGAGTTGGAACAAGAAGATGTAAAAATGATGAATAATCCAATTCAGTTAATGAAATTGAAAATGTAATTAGAACTTTACCAACTTAGAAAAACTCAAGTCCTGATGGATTCACAACAGAATTCTATAAGAAATTCAAGGAAGACTTAAAGCCAATATTCCTCAAACACTTCAATGAAGTTGAAAGGGAAGCAATTCTCCCTCATTCCTGGAAGCAAGTATTACCCTTATTCCAAATCCAGAGAAAAACCCAACCAAAAAAGACAACTACAGGCCAATCTCCCTAATGAAAATAGATGCAAAAATCCTCAACAAAATATTGGCAAACTGAATGCAACAAGTCATCAAGAAGATTATACACCATGACCAAGTGGGATTCATCACAGGAATTCAGGGATGGTTCAACATATGCAAATCAGTAAACATAATACATCATTATAAATAGAGCCAAAGCTAAGTATTACATAATCATCTCAATAGATGCAGAAAAAGCTTTTGATAAAGTGCAACACTCATTCATGATAAGAATCCTATGGAAAATTGGAATAGATGGTCTCTACCTCAATAAGATATAAGCTATCTATGACAAACCAAGAGCCAGCATTATATTAAATGGTCAAAAACTGCAAAGTTTCCTTCTAAAATCAGAAAAAAGACAAAGGATATCCACTGTCACCATACCTATTCAATATAGTTCTGGAAATATTAGCCAAGCTATCAGACAAGAGAGAGAAATAAAAGGAATAATGAAGAAGGAAAGGAAGAAGTTAAATTATCATTATTTGCAGATGACATGATACTCTACATCAAAGACTCCCAAAACTCAATTGAAAGACGTCTAGATGTAATAACCAAATTCAGTAATGTAGCTGCATACAAAGTCATCATTCAAAAATCAACAGCATTCCTGTACATAACAAACTCACTGAGGAAACAAATAAAATAAAACCATAGCATCCAAAAAAATTAAATAGTTAGGAATCAATCTAACAAAAGATGTAAAAGATCTATTCAGTGAAAATTATACCTTGAAAAAAGAAATTGAAGAGGATCTCAGAAAATGGAAAGATATTCCTTGTTCATGGATAGAAAGAACAAATATTGTGAAAATGGGCATTCTCCCAAAATTGTTATACAGATTTAATGCAATCCCAATCAAAACACCACTAGTATACCTCACAGATCTAGAGAAATCATTCCTAAAATTCATCTAGAACCAGAAAAGTCCTAGAATAGCAAAGACAATTCTGGGCAACAAAGGCAAGGCAGGAGGCATCACAATCCTTGACCTGAAATTATACTATAAAGCTACTGTGATAAAATCAGCATGGTACTGGAAAAAAAAACACAGATCTGAAGATTAATCGAATAGGTTAGAAGATACAACCAAAACTACAAACACACTCAGTCACCTTATCTTTGACAAAGAGGCCAAATATGTTTACTGGAAGAAAGATAGCCTCTTTATTAAATGTACTGCAAAAACTGGCTTTCCATATACAGAAAACTAAAACTAGAGTTATGCCTATCAACATGAACTAAACTAAAGTCAAAATGGATCCAAATATACATATTAAAACAGAAACACTGAATCTGTTGGAAAACAAAGTAGGTAGAAACCTTGAAGACATTGGTAGGCAAAGAATTCATGAACAAAAATTAAAATGCATGGGTAATACTTCCCAGAATCAACAGCTGGGATCTCGTCTTATTAAAAAAATTTTGCATGTCAAAAGAAATATCCAACAAAGTGAAAAGAAAACCAATGCATTGGGAAAAGCTCTTAGTCAACTATCCCTCAGACAGTGGACTTCTATCTTGAACATATAAACAATTTTTAAAAATCAGGCCCTCAAAATTCAAAGGCCCAATCCAAAAATTGTCATCTGAGATGAATACACAGTTTTCAGATGAAGATATACAAATGAAGAAAAAATATACAAAAACATGTTCAGCATCATTGGTCATACAGAAATGCAAATTAAAACAACACTGACATTGCATCTCACTCCTGAAAGAATGGCCAGGATCAAGAAAACCACCAATAAGAAATGCTGGCAAGGCTGAGGGGAAAAGGAACTCTTCTGCACTGTTGGTGGGAGTGTAGGCTGGTGCAAACAGTGCCGCAATCAGTGTAGAGGTTCCTCAAAAAACTGAGATTGGAAGACCCATTTGACCCAGATATTCCACTTCTGGGCATATTCCCAGAAGAACTGAAAACATCATAACACAGTGATATATGTGCACCCATGTTTAATGCAGCATGAATTGTAATAGCCAGATCTTGAAACAACACAAATGCCCACCACCTGAGGAATGGATAAAAAAGATGTGGTATTTTTACACTGTGGAATACTACTCAGCTCTTAAGAAGGATCACATTGAGGCTTTTATAGGTAAATGGATGCCATTTGAGATCATATTCATAAGTGAAATAAACCAAACTCACATGTGTATATACCATATTGTCTCCCTAGTGTAAGAAACTGGAAGAGTAAATATGATAAAAAAAAATCTTCAATACATTTTGTGAAAGAGTAAGAAACTGATCAAAGAGGAAAAAAAACTTGGATAGGGGAAAGGAGAAAAAAAGGAAAGGAAAAGAAAAAAAATATAAATTTGTATATATAAACTTAATGTAGCTAAGGTGATTGTACTATTAATTCTGTTAGTTCTTGAAACAAAACAGTTAACATTCATAGGATTAGATCAACTTTGCATATCTATACCTGGTAGTCTGAGTAACTCTTTTGAAGATAAGTACGCAAAATAATAACCTTTATTTTACCACCTTGTTTTGAATAATACCACCTTGTTTTGAAAGCCTGTATTGTTACTGTTTTGTTTTTTGTTATATTTTATTTGATCCTTTTGTTTCTTGTATTTTTTGTTTTGTTTTTACCTCTTTAAAATTAAAAAAAATAAAATAAAATGAGCCAGTGATGCCTGACTTGTGAAAGTTTAATGATATCGGGTGTTTGCAATATCTAGTATAGGCTATAGTATTTAGCAGATGCTTAACAAATAGGATATTTTATTCCATGAATTTATCCCTAGAATTCCCTCTAGGCAGAAAGGATTACAAATGTAATTTCTAGGAGGCAAATCAGAGAAGTTTGGATGCAGTTGAGAAAGAAACGCCTTGTAGACCAGAAGTGGAACTCTGAGTACCAGTGATACTGCCAGACTTGCAGGCTGTACATGTCATCAGACTGATCAGAGTTACCATATCGAAAATGTAAATGTTTCTGAGAAGGTTTAGGAATAAAACCAAGATGTCTAAATAGTATCCTTTTCAGAAATCTTGAAGAAAAATAGGAAAAAAAACCTGGAAATTTTGACGAAATATAGGAAAGTTATACAGAAAATACTTGTAGTGTGATAGATTTGAGTTTGAATTCTGATTGTGCAATTTAAGTTTTAGGTTCCTCTCTACCTGGATAATAGGGATATACTAATAAGTAATCCAAAATTGTGCAGATTGAGATAACATAATTAAATCAGAGTGGAGTAAAGCTGATAAGACTATATCAAGAATTACATGCTTTATTTTTATTTGAAATGTTTGTGTGGATTTTTAATTTAATAAAAAGGGGGAAGCAAGTAGATTTAAGCTATACTATGTATAGGATCCTAATAGTTTCAATGCATGTAAACAAAATATGTCATCTTATGAGCTAAGATTAATAATATCAACAAATGTGAAAATTAAGGAAAGAAATTTAGAGAAAGAGGGAAGGAGGGTGGGAAAAGGGAGAACATTTAAAAATAAAAAGGCAAACTCTATTACATACATGTACCTACCCCCCAAGATTAATGTAAACTTCATTTATTACAAAAGCATGTTTAAAAATTTAAGATTTTTTTTCCTCAAAATCAGGAGTGGGAATAAAGGCAAGTTGCTTTGTGTTTGTCGGTTGGGCAAGCCCACCAGCTAGAAATCTTACAGCATTCTCTATCACCTGTGGAGATAGAATGAGGGGCTTTCAAAATGAAGAAAGGCTTTGTGCTTCTCCAACTTGGTGTTTATTCATTTATTGGTGAAGCTTGAGCGGAAAACACAAAGTTGCTTGCTGTAGAAAAGCAGTGTTTCTTGCCTGCACCCATATTCCTTTCCTGCTAGTTGCTCTTTTTTCTTATTTTTTTATTTTATGGAAAACAGGTAAAATTTTATAACAAGATGATAGGAGAATAAGAATAGTTAATACATTGCATATTATAGTGCAAACCTTCCTTTTCTATGAACTAAGACACACTAATAGTATAATTGGATAGGGAAAAGGAGAAAAAAAGGAAAGGAAAGGAAAAGAAAAATATAAATTTGTATATATAAACTTGTATTTTTCCTCCCTTTTCCCTTTCTGCCTTTCCCCATCCTAGTACCTTTTTCTTTTTTAACAATTTTATCCCATTTCACAATATTTATTGTACATTTTAGACTTTAGGTATTCTAGCAATTTCTCACACCAAGGAGACAACAAAATGTTTATACAAGTGAGTGTGATTTATTTCACTGAGTGTGGTCTCAAATCGCCTATATAAGTCTCAAGTTTATCCTTTTTATGGCTGAGTAGTACCACATTGTATAAAACTACCTTTTTAAAATCCTTCTCTCTGTTGATGAATATTTGGGCGGTTTACAGAATTTAGCCATTACAAATTGTGCTGGTATAAACATGGGTTCATATCTGTCACTGTGGTATGATGTTTTTAATTCTTCTGGGAAGATACCCAGAAGGAAAATAGCTGGGTCAAATGGGATCTCTAGTCTTAGTTTTTTGAGAAATCTCCATACTGATTTTTCACAGTGGTTGTACCAGTCTACACTTCAACCAACAATGGAGAAGGATACCTTTCCCCCACAGCCCACTATCATTTATTATTGGTTGATTTCTTGATGAGACCCATTCTTTCTAGAGTGAGAAGGAATGTCAGTTGTTTCAATTTTTATCTCTTGAATGACCAATGATGTTGAACAGTTTTTCATATATTTATTTTCTATTTGTTTTTCTTCACCTGTGAAGTGTGTATTTATGTCAGATGCCTATTTTTTGACTGAGTTCTTGAATTTGGGGTCCAATTTTTTTCAATGATTTTTATGTTCTAGATAGAAATCCTTTGTCTGAAGGACACACGTAAATGTTTTTCCCAAAGTATGCACTGTCTTCTCACTCTGTTGATTTCTTTTGATGTGTGAAAGCTTTTTAATAAGATGAGGTTCCAGGTGATGATTCTTTGAAGTACTTCCTATGCAGTTTAGGTTTTGTTCATGAACTCTCTACCTACGTTTTGAAAATTTTTATCTACTTTCTCTTCCAGTAGATTTAGTGTTTCTGTTTTAGTATTTAGATCTTTGTCCCATTTTCTCTTTAGGTTAGTGCACAGTGAGAGACATGGGTCTAGTTTTAGTCTTTAGCAGGTAGAGAGCCAGTATTTTAGGGCACGGTGCTGTCAACCTAACAGTGCAGGTCAGACTTGGGAGTCATCTGTTCTCACTCTTCCACCCTCGCTCTTCTGGCCATCAGTCACCAGATCCTGGCAGTCCTCCTGCTTTATACCTGCCTCATGATTGTCTCTGCCTTGACTTCCCCATTAGATGTATGGTGACAGACACCCAACTAGTCTTCCTGCGGGTGGCCATCTTCTAATCAGTTTTTTTGCCAAAGTGATGATGGTCACCTAGTGATTTCAACTCCCATAGCTTTTAGGATAAATATAAACTCCCTAGCATTGTACTTAAAGTTCTTAATAGCAGAGCCAAAGGCACAATTTGGAGCTCCTTTAGCTAATTTCCATGTACAAAGCTATCAGTTACACTTGTTTACAGCAAAAATACATGTAAAAATATTGTTCTGCAGTGCAAATAATGCCCAGGACAGATCCTTCAGGTGTCCCTTCTAACAAGAGTTTTACTTACCCATCCTTCCATACCTTTCTATGAACATATTTCATATACATGTGTAGGACTGTGTATTTGAAATGTGCATTCTTTTCTGAGGCTCGTCTCTTTCCAGTCTCTTTCTTGACCCTCTGCTCCACAGGCCTATTTAAAACTACATGCAGTTCTCAGAGAAAGTAGTGACTTGGGCTGCTTCTACTCACCCCAACTTCAGCTCTTATCCGGCTAATGCCTATGTGTTTCCTTAAAAATTCATCTAAGAAGATGAATACACTCCCTCTAATATCCTTCCCTCCCAGGTGAGAAGCCACACCAGTGTGCTTTCTCAGCACCCTTGCAAACCTTGTTTTATCTCTTCCCTTTTCTGATTCCTCTGTGTGGTTACACCGAGCTTAAGAAGAAGCTTATTTACCTTCCTGTCTTTGCAGCCCTGTAAAATGCCCAGCACCCAGCAGGCACTCAATAAATATTAATGAATAAAAACTATGAAAAATGCATGCGGCAGTTCACTCCTGTGTGCACAGATGGAGTGAAACACACAGAAAATAAAGCTTTCTTTTAACTTGCCTTGCATATCTTTGATCATCAATAATTACCTGTTGAATTAAAATAATTCAATTATGTGACTTGATCCTGATTAATGGACAAATGACAATTCTTTTTGAAAGTGAAAATTTAAGTCATAATACATAGATAAATGTTATTGTCAAATTTATGCTGTAGAATAGACAGGAGAGCAAGAAAGTGATTATTTCTAACTTTAATATAATGCATTGTCTCCAAGAAAGGTGACAATTTAAAAGACTTTTAAAAATCTAGGGTGCTGAGTATTTAGTTCAGTGGCATAAGCTCTGGCAAGGGTGAGGTCATGGGTTCAATCTCTGGTACAAATAAATAAATAAAACCAAAATTTTTAAAAAACCTTAAAAAGATCTAAAACAGATGGGTATTTAATGAGAAATGATGACAAGATCTATGCTATGCCAATCTATTGGTAAATAATTCTCTGTAAGTCTTTTGCACTTCTGCAGGTTTTAGGAGCAAAACACTTTGTTTTGATTATTTTTTCAAGATTGTTCATAGAAATACATGTTTTAGATTTGTTTATTCTCATACAAGATGGATAATGGCTTCCTCTAGACAAAGGTCAGGATGAATTATTGCTCATATAAAATATTGGGGTTTTCTTAACCTTTGCTTCCTGCCCTCAAGTACCACTTGTACTTCATGTGCAGGTCCAACTGACCCTCCTTGTGTCATCCGTGGTAACTAGGACTCAGAAAATCATCACAGATGCGGATACTCTCATTACTGCCCCTGCTGAGTAATTAGATTAAAAAAACTAGTGACATTGAATGACATCCATGCTAGGAATAGTGACTTCAAAGTTTTGTTGGATTTTACATTTATTAACTAAGACTTTGATAAAAGTTTTAGTAAAATCCTTTCTTGACCTGAAATACACATCACCTTAATGAGGTAACTTACACCATAGCAACCAATTAGACAGTTTCACAGAGAGCTGAATAACTTCCTGGTGTGAGACAGAAAGAATGACTATGCAAAATGTTTTTCATTAGATAGTAAAAAACCATGTAAAGGGCCCTTTTACCACTTAAATTCATAGGATTGAAATAGGTGCAATTAATCACAATTAATTTCCAGGAAAATAGTTCAGTCATGTGACGTTATTCAATTTATTTCTTAAAAAGCAGATAGATTTTTGCTGCTGCGATTGTCTTGATGGAGACACGGATTTCTTCAGATATTTTTAAAAATAGCCTGCTGTCAACATAAAGATGAAAAAAAAAATCAGAGAGCTCCTGTGATTTTCACAGGGAACAAAGAAACATTTATTTTAGCACAAACACAAGCAGAAAAAATGATTCTTGAGGTTTTTGAATGAAGCTTTTTACCTCCTCAGAACCACTGTTAAAAAGAAGGAAGCATGTTTTAATTCTGAATATGGAAAATTGTTCCCAGTGATTTGCTGCCCCTCAAAATTACTCTAAGACACTACAATAGAGTACTCTTAAAGATGGAAAATAAAGAAATTACAGGGTAAATAGTCTGCAAGCTGTGATGGTTAACATTCAGAGGATGATTCACTACTGAATATATCTCTTATCAGAGTTCTTTTGTTAAAATAGCCTTTTAAAAAAATCTGCTGTAACAGACAATTGAACTGAACTGAAAAGATACAGACATTGGATATTTTAGAGATTCCTGTTATTGCCTGTTAGAATTTACAACGGCAAATGGAGCTATGTGGCCCATATGGGAAGTATGTTGCAAGAGGCTGGAGCAGAAAGCTAACAGTCAGGCATCCTTGTCTCTCTAGCATCTTTCAATACTGACCACTTCATGATTCCACACCATTGTAGCTACTACGTACAACTGTATGGAGTGGTTAATACATAAGTGTATTGACAAAATTATGAAAAGGTAATCAGTAAATGGTCAATATTTCTATTATTCTAATATTTAGAAACTGGAATGATTTGGCTCTTTAGTTTAGCAACTATAAGTTCTGATGGGGTTCACATATTTACCTGTATGCTGAAACTTAAAATTTAACACTAAATTTTGGCGTGGAGAGATGTAAGATATAAAACTAGTAAGTTTAATATTAAATGTCTCTCCTGCCTTCATCTTTATTGCTAATCTATATACCCTATGGAGTGAATCTCATGCATATAGGCAGTTTGATTCCTGAAATTCACTGAAGCATTTATTACAAGGGAAAAGCCATCATTTTTTCAATGCATGGTGTTCTGGCTATAGTTTTTTTACTGAAAATTATTTTACAAGATTCATGTACAGTGTGCTTATGTGGTATGAACCAAATATATAGCGAATGTTTAAATTTAAAAAGCCTGTCATAGTAAAAGACATTGCCATGAATGCCCCCTCAAAACACTCCCTCCCACACTGGAAACAGTTATGCCATCATTCTTGCAAACTTCTGAAGCAGTTCTGGAAGTGCTCTTTTGTGACTGTCTTTACTAGGTGTGATAAAAAATACAGTATTTGCTTCTAGTGAGTACCATGTGATGGAACGGCAGGCTTGTAAAAATATTATGAGGTATCCTTATCTACCTTACTCACTGGATATGGTATCATGCAACTTTTGGTGCTTTCCCAAAGTCAAAATGATCATAAAAGTTAAAAATGTATTGAATCCATTAATAACATCTAAATAGATATGAGAGCACAACTAGACACTCACAAAGAATGATTCCTAGAACCACTCCATAAAGTGGCAAGAACGTTGGAACGGCTGTGCTTGTAACAAGGGGATAGATTTTCAGGAAGATTAATGGAAACCTGACTTATACTTGTTAAAGTTTAAACATTCACCATATTTTTCAGCACACCTAGTATATCCATTGTATAGAAACATCTATGTTACAGAAACTTCAAAGCACAACAACTTTTGATCATTAAGATTCTTTTGATTTGGGGTTTTTAGATGAGAATTAGTGAAAGAGTCTAGCTAATGAGATCACAGCTTGAACTTTTTTCACAGACTCCAAGCTGGGCATGATGGTGCACACTTTAATCCCAGCACTCGGAGGCTGAGGCAGGAGTATTGCTATGAGTTTAAGACCAGCCTGGACTATATAGCAAGTAGAAGGCCATCCTGAATTATATAGCAAGACTCTGTCTCTCAAAAAACAAAGACAAAAACAAAAACACAGACTCCAAGACACAGAAACAACCTGAATTTCCATCAACTATTGAATGGATAAAATGATGAATGTACTATACGTTCACACAATGGAGTATTATTCAGCCTATGGCTGAATCTGGAGGACATAAGCTTAATGAAATAAGCCAGACACATACTGGGTGATAGGATGTGTAATACAGAAGCAGAGAGCAAAATGGTATTTTCAAGAAGCCGTGGGAGGGAGAAATGGAAAGTTGATGTTTAATGAGTATAAAATGTCAGTTATGCAAGCTGAATAAATTCTAGGAGTCTGCTGTATGACATTGCGCCTCTACAGACTCCAATATATAACATAATGCTGTGCTATGCACATAAAAATTTCTTGAGGGTTAATCTCAAGTTAAAAGCTCCTACCATAATAATGAGAAAAAGATCATTGTTTCAAATTCCATTAAATCTCTGGGACAGGATGTACTGGAATGAAAATAGATCTGGGGAAATTGTACTGTCTAATACCAGTGTCTACCTGTGAGGATATTGGCATGCATTCTTTGAAATCAATAACAGTAGTAAAAAACAAATATTACCTTGTACATTCATAAAGTTTTGGTTTTCCATGCATTTTTGACATATTGTTTCACTTAACCCTTCTAGTGCCTTAGAAGGGTAGGCTAGTGGAGAATTATCACTTAGATTTTGCTGGTGACCAATGATGCTTAAATTAACTACTGTGGTTGTATCAGATTCCAGGGTTAGGACTTGGCTCTTTTTGATTCTTCCTTATTGCATAGCCAGTCTCGCTTCAAGGTGGTTCCAGTTTTGCTGGTTCCTGGCAGCACTGAGCAGTGTAAAGGGGATGTTTACAAGCAGAGATGGTTTTTTAGTGTGTACACTTGGCAACTCTGCAGTTCCCAGTTAGTCCTTCACACCCTAATGTGGCTAGTGTTCTGAAGGATTTTTGTAGATGATAAAAGTCTATGATCAGGGAGATTAGCCTTGATAATCTGCAGGCTCTGATTCATCCACTTGCAAGCTCCTAAAAATAGTGCAGAAGATTTTTTAGTGAATAAAAAATTCTGCCAGCTGCAGCAGTGCAGGATTGCCCTAGCATCTCAGCTCATCCTCCTGACAGCACACTCTGGCTTTCACACTTGTGTACTAAGGCCCACACTCACATAGGCCAATTATTCGCAGTGAGTCTCTTAATATTTGCCTCTCCCACCTGACCTGCCACTCTGCCTCACCACACAGGTATGTCCACAGTGCCTACAACATGCTTACCCATCATGCCTCTCTCCAAGAGACATACTGTGTTATACCAGGACTGCGCCAGAACTGGACAGGAAAACTACAATGACTCTGAGAGAGTGACAGCCACCAAAACGGCCCTGTTCCCAGACCAAGAATACTTAGTATCTCGGTGGAGTGTCAGGAGTCAGGTGGTTTGAAAGTGGGTGTAGTTCATGGGTTCTAAACTTGAAGAGCATTGTTTAGCAGGCATTTGTGTAGGGAGACAGCATACGGTATTTGGTGTGGTTTGATTCCCTGGGACGCTGAGTTTCTCAGTTCTCTAATAATACTCTAAACCTCATAATTTTGATTTTAGTAAGCCCAAAAGACACAAAGTGAGTTTCTCTGAGACGCTCATCTTGTTGCATCTAGTATGTAGAAAGTTGCTGTGGATTAAATTCCATCCCTCCCAAAATTCATGTGGAAACTCTGATTCTGATATGACTTTATGGGAACTTAATGTTTCCAGCAAATGATTAAAGTTAAATCATAAAGATTGGGACTTGACCCCCCCACCCCCAACAAACACAAACATAACAGAAAAGCCATATGAGCGCACAGTCAGAAGATGGCTGTCTTCAAGCCAGGAAGAGACATCGAATAAGAAACAGAGCCTGCTGGCATCCTGATAGCAGACTCCCAAGCTCTAGGACTAGGAAAAAATAAATTTTTGTTGTATAGGCCTTCTAATCTGTGATATTTTGTTATGAGAGTGTGAGTGGACTAAGACAAAAATTGACTTTGATAAATATTAGAGCCACTGATTTTAGGATCAAAAACCCTAAAGAGATACTATTGTTATTATCCTTTTTAACAAAGGAAAATGACACTAACTTTTTCCCTAAATAAAAATGGAACATACTTGAGAGGATCAACAGTATTGATCACAAGTGAGTAATTCAGCAGTGATTGTACAGTGACTATATTGTTTTATGAAAAAATTTTATTCAAAGAATTATATAATAGATAATAGAAAAATAATAGATAATAAGAAAAATAGATGAATTGGGTTCTAATTCAAAGAATTAAAACTTGCTATGCAAAAATAATCAAGAGAGTACACCTGTAGCAATTTAGTTTATTGATCCTTTTGTCTCTACTGAAGTTATGAGCCTACTTACCCTTTATATGATATTATGGTCTAGGTATCCTGTAAATTTTCCTCCCGAAGTTGCATGTGTTTAGAGTCCTGGGTCACCAAGGTGCTGTATGCCCTGGTGGGTTCATCTCCTGGAGATTGCAGTACCTGGATGTGCTAATAGGAGAAGGCCCTGAGCAGAGGCCATCACTGGGGTACAACTTGGAAGGGTGTATTCTTGTCTCAGTCTCTCACTTTTCTCTGTTCCTTGGATACTATCAGATGAGCAATTTTCCTCCACCGCCATGCAGTTCTGCCTGGGATCCAGGTGACTTTGATTCAAACAACTGCAAACTGCAAGCCAGAAAAACGTCTCTTCTTTTAAGCTGAAAATGGCAGGAATTGTGTCTCAGTGATGAGGAATATGATGAATATGCATGGGTACAAAGGAATTCTGCTCTCTTTGCTCACCAAGTACCAGAGACAAAATACTTCCCATTCTGGTTTTCTCCAGATGCCTACTGATAGAGTTGCTGTAATGTTTGCTGAGAGAATTTCTGAAGTTCTTGCTGGCAGACCTCGCTGTCATTTTGACTTTTCTTGTCTGTGTCCTACTTGCCTTGCATTCAATAGTCAGGAGTAGCATTTTTAAAACATAGAATATCATCTTCCTCATGGCTAAGGTTAAATGCAAAGTATCTTTAAAAGGGGCGTTCACGTATGACCTTCTTTGCACAGTATTTCTCCCTATGAGTGTCCTATTCACATAGCTTGTTTATGTTTATTACAATGGAAGAGGGTAACATGAATTGCAAATTTATACATTTTAGGATCATATAATGCAGTTCTTTTGATAGAAATCTGTGCTCCGACTGAGTAGCTCACTCACTGATTTGTTTAGAGACTGGTGTATTTATAATATGTGCAGCCACAATTTTCATTATGCATGGTTCCTATTATTTGGAAGAGGAACACATTGCACAAAAGAGAGCAAAGCGTAAATTCAACTGGCAGAAATGGCTGAATTCAAATGCAGGAACGTCTGTCCTTTCCAATGTCCAGCAGATAGGAGACTTGGAAAAGTCTCACCTCTGGGTTTTTAATGCCTAGAATCTGATTCTTCGATAGTGTCTGAAGTAGTGGTGTGGGGGAGGCCCCAAATGAATTCCTGAGCCTGCTTTAAGTTTTAAAAATATTGCACGGAAGATGGGTTAAGACACTCAATCTGTTCCTGATACTACCATCAGTATCAATACATCTGGTTCTCATCCTTTCTTGGAGTATTCTGCTTTTTTGAAAAATGCAACCAGACAAATTATTATTTCCATAAACCCTTGAAGTTGTAAAATGTAGGTCTGAAAATATAATTATATATGCTTACAACATAAAGATTATATTTCATGTAATTGTATTTAATCAATAAAATGGGAATGAGATCAAAAGTTTTATCCAAATAATGAAAGCCTCAAATTATCTATGTATTATCTATCTATCATATATCTGTATCTATCATGTATAATATATCTGTGCCTATGTACATAGAAAGCTAAGATTGGACCCTTGACATTATAGTTTGCATGCCACAACTTCAAAGTATTACAGATTTCACAGGGTTTAACCTAACACACACACACACACACACACACACACTCATCTATATAGCGAGGTGGTTGTTACACGGCTTTCTGTGGCCTGTCATTTCACTTGTTTTTATTTACATGATTTATTCCTCCAGTTACATTTTTGTCAAAGCATGACCTTCACAGGAAGTGCTACAACACTAATCATATTACTGTTGCAGGCATATCAAACCTTACTGGCAGCCCCAGCTAATTGCTTCAACATAGATTTTAGAACACGTCTCTTTTGTATATTATCGCTTCTTTTAATTAAAATTTTTTTCTGATGAGTTCTAGTTCACACAAAGAATACAGCTTACTGCAGCCAGCTGCACCATGCAACTCCAAGGTGACTGAGTTAAAGTTGCTGGCTCTGTGCCCCACTTGCCCTGCCTGCAGCCTCAACCTGAAAGCACTGGGCTTCTGAGCACAGTTTCCCTCTGGGGCATGGTAACTCACGTGCTGATGCCTGGCCTGCTGGCCTGCCTCCCTTCTTTCCTTCTTCTGCTGGATCTTATTCCACTTTTGCCTTACTTTTGCCAGTTGCTGCCACTCCTGTGACTCACTGAACAACATATCTGTGTTGTGATAATATTAAGGGTGACAGAAAGACACAGCTCACTTTCCCATTCATTCTCATGGGTGTCACATTTGACTACAATGACTTCAGAGAGAGAGAGAGACAGAGAGGCAGAGAGAGAGAGAGAGAGAGAGAGAGAGAGAGAGAGAGAGAGAGAGAAAGTCACCTCTTTTCCCAACCCTCCATTTTACCATTTCTTTTTCCACTTCTTATTTTTAATCTGACCACTCAAACACAGCCCTTGCATGCCCTAGGGAAGAATTTTTTTTACACAGACCACAGCATTATTCTGGCTTCCCCATGAGCATAATGCATTGCAGCTAACAGATCCTGAACAGCACACATTTTTGTGCTGCTACACACTTCTGATCCAGGACATATGGCCGATCTTACCTATTTCATTTCTCTTTGCAACTGACTCTTATTTCTGACTATTGTGCTCTATCTTTTTCCTGAATTTGTCTAAATTGATTGATTTTGTCAAGGTTACTACAGTCCAGGTCCAGACTTTCACTGGCTCTCTCTCCCTGGGCATCTTCTAGTCCTTCCTCTGATCAGTAGAGACTTCCTGGCATCTGCTGCTTCTGACTCTTCTGTGGGCAGCTCTTCCCTTTTGGACTGTGCCTTCTTGTTGGCAGGTCTCAGAACATGTGTTAAACTGATTTTGGACTTCACGATACTTCCATATGTAATCACTTCATTTAATTTTCAACACAACTCTGAGAAAAGAGATGGTGAGTTTTGTTTCCATGTAGCACACTGAAAAGCTGAGCCAGAAGAAATGTGCCTGGTTTTTCCAGAGTCATTACATTCACCTCTGGTCCTAGACCCAGAAGGCCTGCTTCATGGCTGTGTTTGCTCCTCTGCATCACAAGCTAATGTTCTCTGTGCCTTGCTTCCAGCCTTCTTGAATAAGAGCCTAAAAACAAAGCTTTCTCTGAGTTCACCTTCTATCATTTAGTCCCAACATGAGGCCCAGTTTGGGCATTAAGTAAGATGAGTCTTCTCTGGAAGTCTTTTACTTTTTATGTAAAGAAAATGATTATCAAAGTTTCTGCAAGGTCATCTTCTTGTATTTTTGTCTTTTGCATGTATCATAATTATATTTTGATCTTCCCAAGCCATATTCTGGTTGATTAATAAGCACAGAAATGTCAGTGGTAGATCCTACATCCTCTCAGAGCAGTGTCAGATGACAATCCAGACTTCTCAGAACCTTCCCTCAATTATTACCTTAACAAGCCAATTAAGATTTTGGTTCAACATGAAAACTCCATTGCAACAACTTCCAATTAATTATGTTTATATTTCTCCCTTGTGATCTTTCTACATTGCCCTCTAATACAATGCTTCATATGCACTCTCATGAACTTTGGAACTTCCTGAGCCACTTAATATCTCTCAGGCTTCAGTTTTCTCATCTGTAAAATAAAATAGAAGGCCTGGCACAGGTACAAGTTGTGAGATCATGTAGAGTAAAGTAAAATCCTGGCCTTGACATTCTACTTTGTAAGATGATGCTACCTTATCCTATAAATCAAGTGAAATATATTTCCTGTATGCTACCTTGGCATCTTGCAATGACTTGTTTATGTGCTGTTTGCAAGACCAAGAAGTAAAGGATGCTTTGACCTAGTGAGTAGAGATTATTCATGTCGGCTTTTCATAGTGGGTAGTGTTGGACTTCTCCAGCGCAGCTAGTCTAGAAACAGATGATGGTAAAGAGCTGTCCATCAAAGAACATCCGGACTTTGCCCTCAAATTGTCAGGAGTGGAGGGTCCCCAGTTTACTACCAATGTCTTAATCATTGTCACTGACAAGTGTCTCCTTTAAGAGGTCTGAAAATTCCTGAATTTTACATGACATTTTGTTCCTAAATACTTTTTGAAAATTTTACTACATATGATGTAATTTATCATCATAAAAATGATCTTTGAATCAGGAGAGACAATAGAGTTTTGTTACTATATTCTGTTAGAACACATCTAGTTGGTAATACCCAGTACATGGTGCAACAAATGTCTTTGTAATTTTCCAAGTGAGCTAAGTTATTCAAGATAAAGACTGTGAGAGAAAGTACCTACTTTGAAAAAATAAGTACAGAATTACCTTCACAGAGAGGGACTTTTTGACATCTGTAAAATTATACTCAGTAACTGACTTTTATTTTCTCTGTTTTATTTTTCTTCAATATGCATTACTACTCTTTCACATCCTGTTTAATATATCCTAATACCACAGAAGGATGATCTAACTATGGTGAATGTTTAAATAAGAACTTAAATATTTTTATTACAGTATAAGATACTTTGTCATAAGTCTCCATAAAATACTCCCTCCTTGTTTGGAACACCTGCATCCCATTGTTCTTGACACTTTCTGAAGTAGTTCTGGAAGTCACTGTTCATGGATGTCTTCATGACTGTCCTCACGACCTTAGCTGATCCAAAAGCTTAATGATAATTTCTTCAAGTATAAAGATTATGGTGTGACCTTACCCATCCTACTCACTGGATCTGGCACTGTGCAACTTCTGAGACATAAATATTGTGAATCTGTTGATGTCAGAAGAGGCAACGACAAAGGCATTCATGAGAGAGAACTTCCAGAATTGTTTCTCAAAGTGGCAAGAATGATGGGACACGTGTATTAGAAGTGAAGGGGAGTATTTCGTGGGGGAGTACTAGCAATGTGCCTTTCTTTTAAATGAAACAAAACAGTGATAAGACATTAGGAAATCTACAATAGTTGCTCTGTTGCATATTGTTATCCTCTAAATAGTTGCTCAGGCTACCAGCTTTAGGCTTTCAAAGTCAGTCAACCAACACTGCTCCTCTGAATCAGTTGGATGCTTATGGTGTGTGTGTGTGTGTGTGTGTGTGTGTGTGTGTGTGTGTTCTCTCCCTGGTCCATGTGCCAGCTGGCTCACAGGAGAGTGGGGGGCAATATATCTCTTATTTTGATAAATTTTTTAAAAAAACTTAAACATTCATCAGAGTTTTAAACAATAGCTCATATATATATTCATTTGTTGCTTGTTTCCTCTTTCTGAAACCATGTTCCATGAAGATAGGATTTGGCATATCACATGGAAGCTGTTCCAAGAGTATTTATTTTATCGAGTGCATAACCTAGTCAAAGTCAATTAAATAGCTGTAGGGTATTCTCAGGAAAGTCAGGAGATCTGAGTTTCTTTTTGCTTTGCTGTGTAGTAATTGCTGTCACTCATAAAAATGGTGAAAACAGGGCCAAGTTTTCTGGGATCCAAATACACATCAGAATCATTCAAAGGGTTTGTCAGATGAAGATCCATGGACCCTTCCTAGAATTCCTGACTCAATAGGTGTGAAGGTGGAGACATCCAAGGACTTGCATTTTTCACAAGTTTTCTGGTGATGTTGATGTTACTAGTCTTCGGACTACATTTTCAGAATCACTGGCCTAGATAATTTCTAAATTCCTGTAAGTTTTAATTGTTATGTTTGATAATCACAGATTGTTTTATTCTATCAATAATTTCCAATAGACTGCCAATAAAACTATGTAATTTGGTTCTTTTGATAAAGAGCAACAATACAGAACATGCTTATAATATATTCATCAGCATCTTTGTCCAGGTCTGAATAAAGCTTAATGTGAATTCAGTATTGACTCTGTTTTCTACTTCAATGCATGACAGATTTGACTGGTTAGCATTCACATTTTAGAAATTAATAGATATTCATCAGCTTGATTTCTAAAAAACCTCCCAATTAACATGATAGTGTTATATAATAATCATCCTAGTGATATAAGCCTCCAGTTATCTAACTTGCCTTTCAAAATATTGTTCCTTAAGGCTGATGATAATGGAAGTATCATGTTTTATACATAAAATTTGAATTATAATGCAGGGTGTCAAAAATGTCAAGAAAAATGCATCTAATACACATAGCTTGCTTCTTGTCAGCATAGTAGATGCAAAATTTTTGTTTCGTATCTAGTATTCTTCTCAGTTCAGGTGTTTAGAAGGAAATAATCCCACTTTTCTGTTTAATAAATGTGAAGTGAGCTCATTAACTACACTAAAATTCATGTGGAATTATGTATACTCAAAACTACATTTGCACTTAGTATTTGACCTTTTACATTATTAAAAGTTGGAATGTGCTAAAATTTAACATAGTGCATAAATCCAAAAGTAGAAACAGCATGCTTCTGAAAACATTTTATGTTTTATTCAACTGCCTTCGAATAAGAATTTCTAGGCAGCAAAACAATCTAAGGTAGTAGAAATTAAACTAAGTTTCTAACTTGTATGGACACTATTCATTATGCAACTGATTATAGGTAGAAGTAGTAATTATTTAGTAGGCTTTACCATGCTCAAAGTTTATAAAAAGCCTGTATAAGAAAGATACTTAAATGAGTACAATACAATTTTAAAGCACTGAGAGAGATCCCAGAAATCTTGAATTAAAAAGTGAACCACAAAATTTAAATTTCTCTTATATATAGTTTAAATAAACACATAATCATGTACACATATAAGCAGTTAGAAAAACCATATAAATAATAACTATGATAAACTACTATGGCATCTTTTCTCTAATGAGAAACTTGTTTGAAAAGAATATTAAAATCCCTTTCGTAAGGTTTATTTATGTATTTTCACCCTTAGACGTTTTACTTGAGCTTGCAAATCTGCTGTCAGCGTATCAAGAAAATATGTATTTTCCATTTACTTAACATTTTTCAAATTATGATATATTTTCTTTATATCACATCAGAATTTATTGGGGAGAATATTCAGAAACTGGACTTTTGCTTTTACTTTTGTTTGTGCATGAAAGGTCTTTCACTATTTTTTATAGTTTTTTTTGAAATATTGAATGAAGAATACTGAACTGTAGTAATAAATTCAAAATAAGGGCATGTCCCTATTCACATGTCCCTCTACGAATTTAAAGACTACACCTATTTTATGTTGCATAGATTATTCTATTGGTATTCTTAGCTCAAGGATACTACTTCTAATTACTTATTCCTTTCATGACAACCTTCTGGTCATCCAGAGAACCTCCATATCTGTGTGCTTCCCCCTGTAGCCTCCATAAAATGACCACAGGGGAAATAAAACTACCTATATAAGTACTTATGAACGTTCATCTCCTGAAATGAAAACAGTTTCTTTGGTTATGTAATGTGTCAGCAGGGCGTATGCTTCCGTCAGATAATAAACCACGAGGCCTGAACTGTGTCTTTATGTGCTGTGCAATTCCTGACTGACTGAAGGCACTTAATCATAATAATCGTTAGGAAGTGTGTTTCAAACCTCTCCTCCATGAGCTTCCTCTCTGGCAGTGAAATTGTATCAGACGATTTTGCTTAAGAATGCTGTCCTTGCTTCGGCAGTACAGAAATCCCCCTTACGTGTTTGAGCAGAAACTTATTTAAATTCTTTCTCTGTTGCTAAACTCTATTCTGTGAGTATTTCTTTTGCTAGACACCTATGCCCAAAGTCAGAATCAGAGAAAATTGTACTCACCAGTACTCACTAGCAGTCTGTGTTGCTATTTGAACCCAAATCCGGTACTATATTAAAAGGAATAATTTTGATAAGTTTTCTGAGGAAAGGTAAGGAGTATTTTGGTTGGAGATTGAATTAATTTGGTTTGAAATCTCATTGTGACAGTTTCATTTTGGTTATAGGGTTAAAAATGGAAACAAAAACAATAACCAGTTCTTTGTCCCAAAATGTTCATGGTTGCATATGTAAACACAGACAAGTAATAATTTTATGAGTACACAGTTTATTTTCTAGTATATAAAGTTTGAAAATATGGTGAGCCCATGTGAGTAACAACTGCAACAATATCTCTTTCAAAAGGTTGTTCATAATTAAAATCAGAGTTAAAAGGAGTAAATGAAAATTATGTGATATATTTTATTGTTATGGGTTATGAAATCTGTTACCACATAAGCAAATGGAAATAAACATTTGCTACTATAAGTAAAATGAAAATTCAAAGCCTCAACAGAAAAAAAATTTACTTCGCTTATTTCAGTAACTGACCTGCTTAAGAATCCCAAGTCTGTTTGGGGAAAATGTATCAGAAAATTAAAAGTTGTAGCTATTCATTCTTCCCACAAAGACAATTTCTCAAGAAGACTGATGAATTTCTATGCACCTCTAGCTTCATTTACAAACCTAGAGCAACAGACAAACATGATCTTTCTGTGGTTATTTTTCTCTGTGCATTGTTCTCTTTTGGGGATCTGTCATTTTAGATACACAACCTCAATCAAACATTGTATTTAGGGAAAAATAATCATTTTCCTGAAATTGCTAGGTTGAGTTACCTCTCTTTTCATTTGGATGGATGAGTTTTGTTTAATATAACACTCAAATTCATGTGAAGTTGTGGAATAAGTCACAGTTTTGGATGATTTAAAACAAAACACCTTTCTATATATTTCCTCAATCTATTCTGTGCCATATTTATTCTACTTTTATAGATCTTAGTTACTCATTGAATCGCTATTGCAGAATTTCCTTCATTAGACTGTCAAGAATGAGCAGGGTCTATAATGTCATGAATAATCTTATTTTTCTGCTTGGTGCATTTTTCCAGTTCTCTTGCATTTGATATATTAGCCTCCCACTGTAGGTCACTGTGCATTTTATTCATGGGAAGTTTTCTCAGAACTGCATAAAATGTATTTTTAAATTCTTTTATTTATTATGAAATTGCTGTGAAACAATTAAGCATCTTTAGTATTTCTAGTAATTATTATATTAACCAGGGCTCATTTCATAAAATAATTACTGTTGCTCTCATCCTTACACAGAAATCACCAGAAATTTTAATTTGACAAGCCACTAACTTTAACATTCAAAGTTATTTAATGGTATAGTAAAGTGCTGCTGGCAATTATTACATAAAAAGCAAGACTTTATAATCAGATGATTTAATACAAAAATATTAAAATATAAAATTTTAAATTTTTATTTTCTTTTTGAAAGCAAGACAAGTTGCATTAGAAATTTGAGATAAGGTTCATTTTCATTAAAAGGATTTATGTTCTGTGGGGACTCTTCTCAAGGTTAAAAAGGACATAAGCCCTGCTCTCAGGCAGTTTATGATCTACTGTAGAGGTAGACAGCTGTAGAGTTACATACACATCTGTACAATGCCTAATGTATCTTAGGATGACGGGAGTTCCAGATATCAGATGAGACAGCCCTTGGTGTAATCAGGTAACAATGTGTAAGGAGGGTGGTGGAAAAAAACTTATTACAAAAGGTTTCCTGGGACAGTAGTGGTTTTCAAGAAGAGGTATTTGAATTTTCCTTTCTTATTTCTCTGCTGTTATTGTTAACATATACTTACATTAGCTAACGAAGATAGTTTCTTTTATAAGTCTTTTCTGACCTAAAATTCTATGAAAACAATACTGGTGATTCATTTCCTAAGGAAGGTGGCAGAGGTTAGGTGAAATTGCCCAGACCAGGGAAAAAGCATGTAGGATTGTTTTAATCTGAGAGAAAGAATAACTTTTACTAATTAAAAGATCAAGACCAGGAGGACAGGACGAGGAGATGGAAGGAACCAGGGAGAAGGATGGGGGGATACAGCCCAAAGTTTAAAGGGCCTTAGATGTTGCAGCAGGCAGTTTAGCCTTTAACCCCAGGGCCACAAGAAGTCCTTGATGGCTTTTAATTTGGGGAGGTCATAGAAGGCATTTTAACTAAGATTACACTCACTGCAATACAAAGGCTGGACACAACAGTTTGTGGGAGAAAGTCAGAGTTAGGGTAACTAGTTATGTTACCCTTTTAATAGATTGTGTAATCTATATTTCTGTGGAAGTCCTGAAATTATCAGACTAAAGCACAACTGTTGGTTAAAAATTGATAACATTTCACTTTGGTTTTTGAATTTAATAAAAAATCACAACACAACAAAACAAAAAACTAGGGAACAATTTAAATGTCTGACAGTGGGTATTGGTTATGCTGTAGCATGCCAATTAGAATACCACATAGTCATTAAAAATGATACATCATTAATGATGGGGGAGAATGGCAGACAGTACTGTTAAAAGAAGGGCTGAATAGTATTAAAGGCATAGTTCATTGACTTTACAAAAAATAAGTTTCAAACTATAGAAAAATGCTGAGTATGTATTTGTGCCAAAAATGCTGACATAATTGTCTCTGGGAAATGGATTTAAAAACAGAATTTCTCACTTTATCCTTGGTGCTCCTCCTCACTAATATCATTCCCATGTCCATACATTATTTTAATCACAAAATTATGTTTTCTAAGATAAATTTTAAGTGGTAAGTTGTTTAAATATCTTTGGAAAATTTGTAATATTCAAATTATGTAATCGAAAAGGTATACCAGATGCAGTTTATAACATAGACAGTTGCAGTTTCCTCTTTTGTCCTTGTGGTAAAAATCCTGATGGAATCTTTTGATCTCTTAGGGATCTCCTTTCACTAAGGAGATAAATAATGATTATGAAGCTCATCATAGTAATTCCCTTCCTCTTTGCCAGTTACTGTGCCAATTCACTTGCAGATAGGAATGGTCATACATCAAAATCACAGACCATGAAATGGAAAAAAAGCCTATTGCATAAATCCTGGAGCAATCTCCTTCACTGACTAAACATTAAATAAACCTCGTAATGAAAAGACATACTTTCTTTTCCTTCTTGCTTTGAAAGTGAATGTGATAACTGGAAGCATAGCAGCTATGTTGTAAACACTGTTGACAACATTAAGATGGATAGGAAACATACTAAAGGTAACAGAGCACAGACACCCAAAAACCTTGGATCCCCACTCCACCAAACATCACTGCACAAGTAAACCAATGGACCAACAGAAGCAGCCAACTCATTAGAGCTTTTTACATTCAGAACAAAATCTAAGTCAAACAAAACCAATATCCTGTTGGTGTTAGCCATTGTCAATCTCTTTACCTTCGCTTGCAACAAAAAAGAAGAAAATACTCATTATTAAAAAATAGGCTCCACTAGCAACATCAGTTGGTGGGATTGCAACAACCATTTTCCTCTGATGCCACAAGAAGCTGACTTATAAATAATTTGCAAAAATGTGTCTGAGAGAAGAGATTATCTTAAATAATTTACTTGTTATAATGCAGGTAGGTCTAAGTTGTATTTTCGAATAATGGCTCCTAAAATGCTATTTTCCTTGTGCTCAATCTCAAGGGTTTATTTTTAGTTTGTTAAGGGGGAAATGAGGGTAGCAATTTGCTTTTAGCTGCCTCCTGCAATCTGGTGCTGTGAGGAGCTGGATCACCAGAGCCACAGCCCTGTGGGTTCTGGTGGCCCACATTGGTGGTCCCAAAGGGCATGACCTCCCTGAGTGGCTCTGTTCTTCCCTGGCTCATCTCTGGCTAGTGTGCTGCCTCTTCCAGGCTTGCACCTTTGACTAAAATGAATACTTCAAATACCTATTTGGAAGCAATCAAAAGTAAACTTTGAGTGGCCTTTCTCACATTATGAATGAGTATTTATCCTTGATAGTTTCTTGACAATTAAACCTTTTGCCACTAGGCAGAAGCTACAAAGTTACTCAAGGGGAGCGTCGTATTCCGCACGGCAGAGGTGACCCCAAGTGGACAGTGTTCTCTGTGCATTAGCCCTTCCCAGAAGGGCTACATCAGTAGCTGAGCTCCGCAGAGTGATGGGAAGTTGTGACAGAACTAGTGCTGTCCATACATCTTGCCAGTTCCAATGCTTTGTGCTCTTCCCACCCAAGGGAGTAAACACATCCTGTTTGATGAGAAAAGTCAGTAATTTTTGTTGTACCAGGAAAATCATTAACGATGAACATTTCAAATAGACATGAATCATGTTCTTCACCAAGGCAATTGCGACGGTTGATTTTGGGTGACAACTGAGCTAGAATGAGGGCTTCTCCAGCGACTGCTCATTCTCAGGTCTTCAGTAGGCACCAAGCCCTTCCTTCTGTCGAAAGGGAAATCGAGAAAGTGTCGCATTTGGTAGGAAGGATTGATTTCAGACGTGCCTGTTTTCAGAGGAGACCGGCCTGTCAGCCTGTAGATTGAGGGTGGGATTGACACTCCTCAAGTCAGCAGGGCCCTCAGGTGGAACCCAAAAGAGAGGAAGGTGGGTTTTCACCTTTTCTTTTCTAAATCTGGCATGCTTTTGTCCTCCTACCCACAGAAGTGAGAACTCTAGGTCTTTAAGCCTTGGGCCTACAGGATTTTTCCTGGTAGCGCCTGAGCTCGCCAGCCTTGTACACCATTGGGCTTCTTGGTTCTGGGGCCTTTGGACTTCGACTTAGCAGTGGGGCAGCTTCTGTTCTGCACCAGCTTTCAGATGGCCTATTGCGGGTCTTCTCAGTGTGCCTAACTGTGTGAGCCAATTCTCTACATCTCTCTCTGTTACCTCTATCTGTGTGAACATTTGCTACGACTTTTCTGTCTCTTTGAGAACTCTGACTGAAACAGTGATCGCAACTTTCTGAAACTAGGTGAAGTAACCAAATAGTTAATTCAGAGACTAGATTAGAGCTTGGGTACATAATATGAACAACTGTGAAATAAGCTGCCTTGTGCTTTTCAGATATACTTTTATAAATTAAAAAACACAATTATTTTGAATTTGTTATAGAACCAAAGTAAAAAAATTAGAGCAAATATTCACATTAATTTTTTTAAATGATCAGTTCTGACAAAGTAAAAAGGCTTTTTGTGTTAAAGCAAACCTATTAGACATGTATACAGATAAAGTACATTGGATGAATCATGCTTAATAAAAGTACTTAATATTTTTCTTAGAAACATAATGGGTAATTTCTGAAGCATAAATGATTTTTGCAAAGAGGAACTAAACAGAAGCAAAAATAAATGCAGAATGATTTAGCTTCTTTGTTATAAGCAATTTAAAAATATAATTAGGAAAAGGAGACTAATTATAATACAGAAAAACTTTAACTCTCATCTCTTGGCAAGTAGAGTGTCTAAAAGAAAATTCTTTAAAAATGCTAACAGGTTTGGAAATTGAAGAAATTCATAATTTGTGGCTTTAGATTTCATTTACTGTTTCAGTGAAATAGAAGATGGAAACTAAATTAAATAGCCTCTATTTTTGTGTCTTATTTTTTCTCTATTAGAGTCTATTAAAATTTAAAAAGTAAAAATAGTCAAAAATAACTCTTGATGGTAAAGCAAATTTTCTTTCCTGTTGATTTCAATTTGTTGATTTAAAATTGTATATGCCCCTTAAAATATAGCTATTATAATTACTTCTACTTGCTTTTATATTAAAGTCAAAAGGCTTGGAGAACCAAATTGTGGGGTTAAGTGTAGAGGGTGGCTCAGCTGCTGGCATCTGAGGCTAGATTCACTGAAGTGTGAGATAACTCTAATAGAAGATTTCAGTTGCTGAGGGCATTGAAGAATGGCAGAGCTGACCTCAGGTTCTTAGGCTGTATCTTCCACAAATGACTGCGGCAGCCTGATTACTTCAGACATGGATTCTGCATGTTAAAACCACAGCATTTAAATTCTACGGCCAAAACTTAAAAGGGTTTCATTTACAGAATTTACTGATCTCTCAGGATAGTCCTATGAGTTTGGAAGCCCATTAGGAAAACACTGGCACTATTCAAGCAGCATTGAAGGAGAACATAAATCTCTCTTTTTACACAGAAGTTAATGAAAAGACATTTTTTCTATTGTTTTCTAAGAATGGATAATTTCAGAATGATAGCTATTTTTCAGGCAACTTCTTTTGGATTTTGGGTCAGAAGCAAGTCAGAGTTAAAGATTTCATTTACTTACAGAATGAGATTAGGAATTTCCAAATGTAAGATATTTAATCTCTTTCTCACCTACCTTTGAAGATACTGCAGTGGAGAGCAAATTTCTTAAAAATAAGAATTTCTAGTTTTGTGAGATTTTAAAATGGATATTGAAATATGAGGCATTTTATGAAAAAATAAAAGCATTTAAAATGTCAACTGATGAAGTATTTTCTTTTATCTCACAACTATGCACAACAGTATATTAATGACTGTTTTTAGATCATTATATTAGTGATAAAATATTTAGAAAGATAATAAAAATAGTGACAGTTAATAGTGAATGTAATTCTTTTGTATAGCAGGTTCATACTTTCAATAATTAAGTTCTATTGATATGCCACTGACTCGTTAAAAAATTTAGTTCTATTTTGTACATTAGTTCTATTTTGTACTTCTTGCCTCAAGTAGTAGTATTATTTTGTACATTAACTAACAGATGCAATACTATTGCTAACTTCCTGCTCCCTGTAGCACAGCTAGTGGTTTTTAAAGTATTCCAACAAAGTTGGCTCGGTTTCATTCCCTCTGTTATGAAGAGTACCAGTATGATAGACAAACAAATACTATATTAGAGTGGAAATGCTTGGCCCTGTAACCTAAAAGGTTGTAAAGGACAGTATACAGAAAATTATTTCTAAATTTTGTAATATTAATAACATATAACTACCATTTCAATTTGAGGTTCCAAAATTATCCATGACAGAAAACAAAAATTTTCCTTTCTCCTAAAATCTGCTAAGATTAACTTCTGGCAGTTTTAGAACCTAAGTTTTCACAGAGACTTAGAAACATATTCTAATGTGCACATGCTATATAACAACTATAGCTCATTTTAAAATTTAATGTAGAATTTAATTTTTAAAAGAGTCAACTGTTATATATGTAATACGACATTATGCATAAAGTAGTTTAGTCATTGCACTGTAAAATAAAATATAATTCATAAAAGTGTGCAAATATATAGCTTATAAATTACTTGAAGCCTTTTTAAGCCCACACTATCCTTCTGTCTTTATTCGTGACAAGTCCTCTCAGGTCATGTTTACCCCGCCTTCTCCGTCCTTCCAAAATAGCCTCTGCCTGAAACTTTACCACACGTCTTTGTAGCATGTTTGTATTGCTTTACCACTCAAGGTTCATCCCTAAATCCATTTATGTGTCTGCTATGTGTATTTGGGTCTTCAGGTATCTTCTTCATGCCTTTATTTACCTTCTGTCTGTCAAAGGTCCTGGAAGGCTGACTTGGAGACCCCTCTGCAGCCGACGCTTGGTGCTGTCACTGAGGGGGCAGTTTGTGAGAATGGCCTGCTTCCTTCTTTACTTCTTAATGTACAGATTCAGCTTTGAGCCTTCATCAGTATGACAGATATTCCATCCAGGAGAGATAATGTATGGCTTTTACTCTTTTCCTTTAATTTTAACATCTACTGATGCCTATCTAAATCCATGCTTAATTTTATGATGCTAAAATGGTAGTATTCTAATTCTATCTTTTCATTTATTACTTTGAATATATGTACAGCAGATGCTATAACATGCAATGCCGCAAAATGTACCAAATACCCACAAGGAATGTAAATTATATGTCATAGACATGAACTAAAAATAATGACAATAATAATGAAAGGGCTTCGGAGATGGAGGGAGAGAGAAAGGGGAATAAAAAGAATCGAGACACAAAAATTTTATATAGGATAAGTGATTTATCTGGTTTTCAAGATAATGAATTGTTTCACCTTCTTGTGAGAGTGATCAATTAATTTTTTAAAATATACTTATGAACTCCTTAATTTTAAATACATATATTTTATGGGTTTCAATTCATTATAATCTTATTTTTATTGTATATCAAACTAGCCAGCAATTATCCATAGGGAGACTCTTCTGTTTATCCCCTGACATGATGTAATTTTTCCTTAGTTTCTTTGCTATTTTGTGGCTAATATTTTCCAAGCTAATATTGTATAAGGTGTAAACAGTTTCATTAAAAGTCTCTGATTTATTTTACCAGACAGTAAAGAAATATCAATACTGATAGAACAGCATATGTAAAAACCTTTATATTTCTGTATCTATCTACTTTGTTTTTGATTTTCATGGTAGTGGAAATACAACCCAGAACCTTGTGTATGCTAGGCAAGTGTTGCACTCCAGAACTACACTTCATACATTTAGATAATTTATAGCCACATGAATTCTTCATATCTTTATACAGATATTTCCATTTAGATTTGGAACTATATAAACTCATTTGTGTTAGAAAAGATCTCTAAATATTTATTTAGGCACAGAAGTCCTTTCATTACTATGATTAGTGGTTTTCAAGGACACAAGATGATACAGTATCACAAAATTATTCACTGTGCTGCATTATACCAATAACAATCTAAGAATAATAGCACTAGGACCACCAACACTAATTTTGGTTAGTGAAAACATACAAAGTTTGCATTAATGTGTTGCCCTTAATCTCCATGCATTTCAAAATATTTTTAGTGTATCTACATTGTCAAGCCAAACTGCGTTTGTGTATTCTTTCTTTTTTTCAATAATCATTAATTATATTGTATAACATGGCTTATAGTTTACTTCTTTGATATCTTGAAAATGTTAATCCATTTTCTTTTGGGATAAAATATTCATGTCTAAAAGGCAGGCAATGTAAATTTCTTATATCTACAAGTCACATGTTTTGATGGATTTTTTGTTTTTATACATTTGATACCTAAAAGATATCTTTACTTTTTATTTAAAGTAGTAATTTTAACAGACTATTTTTATGATATTGGTTACTATGAGTTGATTTCTGCTTACTGTTTCAAATAAAATTTGAAAATAAAAGAAACAATATGACCATTTTTAAAAAATGCTTTTATTTTTGGACTTGTAAGTTATTTTCCCATTTTTTCCTTGGTTATTGTACTTCAAGAGTACTATTATCCATAGGTTGATTTTCTTTGATTATTTTCAGTATCTGACACTTTCTCTGTATTCTTTTTATCTCTCTATTTTAGTTTAAATTGTTTCTCCTTTTTGCTTTTTATTTCTTACAAGACATTATTTATTTTCATTCATGTTTTTCTAACCTTCATTTCCAGAATGATTTCTTCTTTATTTATAATTCTTTAGCTCTGTAGCCTAATTTCTAAAAATGTTTTCATAATACCTGTGTATTTTATCAATCTTATTTTGAAGAAGGTTAAAGTTTTACTGCTTTTCAGTAGTGACTTTTATATTACTTATTTTTTAGTTCATTTAGTTTTCCAAAGCTAACATGTAGACTGGTTCAGACAGCTTCCTACCTTTTTAGAGATCACTTCTGAGTTGTTTGTATGTTGGGTTAAAATATTTTAGTAGTTTGATTTCTAGGGTTTCCTGGTTCCAACATTTTTCCTTTTTTTGTTGTTATTTTTTTAAAATTTTATTCAAAGAGAAAAAAAAGCAAAACAGAATAAAGGGTAGAAATACTACAGAATTTCAAAAAAAAAATTAAGAAATCACTACTTGATAAATTACATATTGTCTTCTTAGAAATAGTTGTTCATGTTACAAAATTAAGGCATACAAAGTGAACAAACAGTGAGGCTGCAAACAGTTTTGTTCAACGATCCAACAAAAACTTGGTAATACGGTTATCAATCCCACACACTTAAACATACATGCAGTTATATCCTTTAGAGCATTTTCTTTTCCTCTTTTTGCTTTTAAAGTACATTATCTGTTTAATTATATCATGCTTCAGCTTGCTAAGTATCTTGTTGATCTGTTTTGTTGTTGTTATTTCCTTTTTAATGACCTTATATAATTCTGTTGTTTTGTTTTTGAGTTTCTCGTCATCCATGTCACATGGATCAGCTTTGGTGGAGTTGGGAGTTTTTGGAGGTATTTTGTTATCTTGTTTTCTCATGTTCTATTGTTTTATTTTTATTTAATTTTTATTAACTTGGAGGTAGTAATATACAATAAAAAAGGATGGAATAAAGCCAATTGAGACAGTGTAGTGAAATTGGCACAGAACATCACAGCAGGTCACCAGGACAACAGTAATAGGCACCATTGTATATCTCATTATCTTCACAATAGTTGTTCTTCTATTAGGTACAGCAAAATCAAAAGAAATACACCAAATTATAGAACACATCAAAACAGAATATTGAATAGAGCAACACCATTAATCAGGACAAAGCAAAATGGTGATAAAAATATCTGCCTTCAGAGATAGTAGAAGGAAACGGCCCCCACTTGCTGTACCAAATATGGTCACCTCCCAAGAGATACCCAGATCTCTGGATCTCAATTGTTAATGGGGAGGGGGGCATATGGTATGTGCCTTGGTAGGCAGCAGGCTGGTTGCTGGTTGGCTCAGTGCCCTAAGTTCCAACATGGCGCGGATCTCAGGAAATGCTGTTGCTTCTCATTTCCCCGCCCTGGGGTGGCCGCAGCTTGCCAGACCACAGTCACTTACCAGGGCTGCAGGCTGGTTGCTGGCTCAGTTCCCTAAGCTCCAACCCATTTTTCCTTTTCTTCATCCCTTTATTTCTCAGATTCCTTCTGGTCATTTCCAATAAAGTACCCTACAGGAATGCAATGTTCTTACAATCTCCATCAATGCATGGTTGCATGATGCATATGAATATTCACCAACATTACTAAATGTTCAGAGGAAATTAGTGCACTAAACAGCCTTGAGGGGTTGTCCTTGTTTCTGTGTAGCTCTTTGGTCACCAGTGACTGAGCAACGGCCATGTTTAGTTACCTCCAGCCAATGGGACTTCTGTCAGTGGATGTATGTGTGGCTAGGAAAGCTCATTTTGAGTTAAGTGGAGAAAGCAACCACATTATTTTAGTGCTTTAATAAAAACTCGATAAAAAGATGACTAAAAAGAAACGAGTATAAGGGTTAGTGATACGTTCTGTGACGAAGTGAAAAGGAATAAACTATATGTAATCTTGTTTGAAATATCAACCAGAAAACAGTGTCAGATTAGAAAAAAGACAGAAATGCAGCAATTTATAAAAGATAAATTATATCCCTCTAGGTGGACCAATGGCAGAGAAAGACTTGACAGAAAACCTATTTGTAGACATTTGAAAAAATACTTTTTTATGCCAATTTTTTGCCATTGTTTTTGAGACAGAGTCCTACAATATTGCCCAGACTAATCTTGAACTCACTATGTAGCCCATGTGGTCCCAGACTTGGGATCTTCCTGCCTCAGCCTTCTTAGTGCTGGGATTACAGCCATATCCCACCACACCTGGATATCTTGTATGTTCTTTAAAAATGATTATATTATTAACTGATTGTGGGGTGTGTGTTTGTAACTCCCATACTTTGGGAGGTTGAGGCAGGAGAACCGCAAGTTTGAGCCCACTCTGGACAAGTTTTGGATTTAGCAAGATCCTATCTCAAAATTTAAAAAAAAATTAAGAAAAGGCTAACGACATAGCTCAGTGCGAAGTTCAGTTCCCAATAACACAGAAAAAGACAATAGTATATTAAAAGTCATGCTTGTTTTCCTCCTAGTACTAACAGAAATTTCTGCCTCTATTTTGTTTGTATTCTGCCTTAATATATAAGGATGTGCTATAAAGGTTAATGCCATTTCAAGCTGTCAGTGTCTTCAGGCAACTTTCTAGCAATGTTATGTTTTCTGAATGAAAATTAAAATCCTGTTAAGCAGAAATCCAGGAAATGAGATATGGCTTATACATAGAGCATGTGCTAATTTTAGATAACGGAAGAACAACTGGAAAAAAGAAAAGAAAAGAACCAATGATATAGACTTTTACTTTTTTTCTGTCATGGTTTTACACTTCATATGCATTTTCCATGGGTAAAATTATTTGACTACAGTGCTGGCAGCATTTTACTACCATAAAAATACACAATCTTTTCTTGATGTCAACAAAAAATTAATTTTTAAGTCTTGTTTTCTTTCTTTCACTTGATGAGCAGCCCTGTCAGTTGGGGAAGGCTCTGTGCAGGTGAAAATCACTGATTTCTAATTCTTTCATGATAAATACAGACAATTTTGTTTACCAGGGTATAAGTAAATAATTAGACACTGCAGATTAATTTCTACATAATTGCTTGACAGGTGCAACTTCCAGTGAAGGTAATCACTGCAGCTCACAGGTCAGTCAACTTGCTGCTGTTACAAAATAGAGAAAAACTTAGAGGAGAAAGTTTTATTTTATCTTGTAGTTTTAAGGTTTCTGTCCATCATCAGCTGGCTCTGTTGCTTTCGATCTGTGTCAGTACAGAACATCACAGAGGAATGGTGTGGAAGAGGAAAGGTGCTCACTTTACGGAGCCCAGGAAGCAAAGAATGAGGGATTGGAGCCAGACAGGAAGGATCTGAGGACCAGAGGAGTTCCCAAGGTCATTCCGTCTGAGCCATCTCCTTCCAGTAGGGCCCACCTCCTGTTCTACACTTCCCAGTGATGCCACCAAATTATGATCACATCAATAGACCAGGCAACTGTTAGAGCTAGAGCCTTCGCGTTTCAGTCCCTTCTTAAAAGCCTGTCAGCAACTAAATCTTCAACACAATGGGCCTGTGGGAGGATGTTTTAAATATCAACCACATTAGCTGACTGAGTCAGGCACAGTACCCACACAGGAGTTGTTTTCAAGAATTCTACTCAGTCATGCTTGTGACATTCTTCCTGCAAACTGTTCTCTCTGCTCAGGTCATCTCCCTTAGGAGAAATCCAGAAACACTTCATGGCTTCAGTATTCTAGGCTACTTAAAACTCCCAGTCTTGATGCTACGCAGCTTCTGAATGTGACTTTGTCCAGTCTGTGTACACCTGTAGTAATCCAGTAGGCACATCTTCTAAACTCATGACAGGAAATTGCCAATGACTTCAGTCTTCTCATCTTTATGTCAGGAGCAAGGTTGGTGTCTTCAGAACTGATCTGTGCAAGCATGCTCTACTTGTTAAGGATATACGTATATTAATACCTGTCAGACGCTGGGACTGACAAGGTGCTGTCAAAGATTGCGCACTATTAAATATTTAGAAGACTGATGTGCAGGTGAAAGTCAAGAGACTCAACTGCTCTCCTTTTTGCCAGATCTCCGTGTTGGACTAACATACGATGAGTAATTAGAATTTAGGGGAATGAGCAAGAGAATGCCTTGCTCCTATCTCTGCAGACAAATCCTTGGCAACCACTTTTCATTATGCGGAATGGCAGAATTGGGAATTAGAGCGACTTCTGGTGAGTGTGGGCTTGGAAGTGTTCCTGTGAAGCAAGCCAGGTTCACTTGCTTGTTTCCAGGAATGTTCTGAAGAATTCCCACACTCCTATCATGCTGTCACTAAGCTCCCCTTGAAGTGACAGGAGATCCTGGGATCTCTCTCTCTCTCTCTACTAAATCCAGTAATTGGGACACTGGCCACAGCCAGCTTTCCTTGCCCTGTCCACAGCCCAGATAATTGCTGTGACATTTCCTTTCTTCCTTTTCTGAAAGAAGCACTTCAGGCAGAAAGCTCGTTCTTCTATAAAGCGCTCCAGACCCTCAAGTTACAGGACAATCGCGGCTCACAGTTTGGTGGCTCACTCATTCCCTGCACAACCAAAGGCTGGTTTCCACAGTTTGATTACTCAGAGGCAAAAGAAGCCTGGGCAGACATATAAAGTTATTTTTCTCTTTGCCACTTGGTAGGAGGCAGTTAAAAGCAGATAAAATTTCTCAGCAAAGATCTTTACTTGGAGTGCAGCAAGAAGTTCTTGTTCTGCCAAACTGATAAAACTTCCAAATAGAATACATATCATTAAGTCAGTTTGCGTTACGAAGGACCTGGCACTTTGCAGAGCACACAGTCATTGCTCACTGAACATCTGTTGAATAATTATATGTATTAGAAAATTGGAACCTTGTTCTTACATTAAGCAATGCTGTTCCAAGATTTTTGTCTTTTCTGCTTTTGCTTTCTCTGGCAACTAGTGGATGCTGTCTTTCAGTGTTATCACTGTAAATTCTGTAACATGTTATACAGTATTTACATAGGTCAAAATATAGACAAATCCTTTGCTGTGTAGAAGGATCTTCATATCCTTCATTGCATAAAAGACTAAAGTTTCAAAAACCATTGTAAAGCGAGCTGAATGAAAAAAGGATATAAGCCTTTTAAAACTTAAATGACCTTCCTATTATCTGATATGTATCTTATGCAAGAACTTTACTGCTCAGAGTGGATAATCAACCTATCCAGGGGTGTTTAAGCGAGATCTCAGGATTCTCTCTTTCTCTCTCTCTCTCTTTCTTCCTACTTCACATCACCTATTTTTATTTTTGAAATTTTTTTTCTACTCCTATTATCTTTTCTTTTGCTCTTTTTATATTATATTTCTATTTCAGGTTTCTCATATAGGAGATACCATGTGATATTTAAGATTCTGTGTCTGATTTATTTCACATAACATCCCAGTCTTGAGGCATATCCATTTATTCATGCCTCACATTTATCCTTCTTTATGGCAGAGTAGTACTTCACTGTGCATAAATGTCACCTCTTATTTATTCATTTGTCATGAAGCTTCATGATCATTTGTTTAGGACAGAACAAGTAAGATTAAATGAGAGTAAGAGTATTGAGCTAGATTTGGTCTTTGATATCATTTTCTTAAAAGAACCAGAGAAGATTATTAATTTTGATAAATGCGGCTTTTATTTTTCAATTCCATTAGGCTTAGTCTTGTAATTGCTAGTGTAGATACATGTTTCTTTGGAGGAATAATGAAAATTTCATTTCTTTCCTTTCTTCCTTTCTTTCTTTCTTTCTTTCTTTCTTTCTTTCTTTCTTTCTTTCTTTCTTTCTATCTTCTCCCTTTTTTCAGAAAAGATTTTGGGAAAGTGCTACCCTTCTTTGAAATCTTGCCTTTTTTATTTAAGAGTGGAAAGGACTCAGAACATTGTGCTTAAATTCTGGTTTTCACTAGCCAGTGAAACGATTTAATGTGATGTTTTTTTAAAGGTGAGAAATTTTGACTTTGAATTCATTCTTCAGATCTCGGGGACTCTTAAGTGCTATTTAAAGTAAAAAGACTACTTAAAGTAGAGCATTACTGTGTGATCAGTAGGTACCAGTGCAGCCGTATTGGAATTTGGCAAAGCTAATGCTAATTAATAGCTAATTGTTTTATGGGAACACTCATAATAGTGAGGCCTTTACTGCCGGTACTGTTGCTTCAGCACTCACTGTTTCCTGTAGGTTTGGACCATCTTCTAGATACAAATTCTTTGAAGACAGGAAAAATACTGCATGCTTAAAGCAGTGCCTTGTGTTTGTAGAGACTAAATTTATTTCTAGATCTTAGTTTAAATTAAACGAATGTCTCCATGTTTGTGCTACACTTTCAAAAACCTATAACTTGAAGGTCACTGTCAAAGTTTGAAAATTCATTTGAGAACTCTAAGTCAGCCTCCTGATGACTTGTCATATACCTGCTGACTGTGAAACAGTTTACACATAATACAATCTCTCAATTTCTAGTACTATTTTTCATCAAAAATAAGAGTTGTAATACTACTTGATACAAAAGTAAAATGATGCTAAAGTAACTGTTTTAACATATTGGACACTTATTTCTACATTTCTTGGAAGATGATTAACTATAAAGTTGGATATGTGTTTGCCTTTAGATTATTCACCATTTCCAATTAGGTAATCTTTGTTTAGTTTATGAATTTTTAATGAAGACTTTTTTTAGAATGTGCATTATTTTTAGAACATTTGCTAAGTATTATTTACCCAAACCATTGCAGATAACAGAACCTGGAAAGCATGTAATGTGTTGTAGTCATGAGACTGAAGGAATCAGGCACTTTTTGCTTTGATGGGTGACTTTGTTACATGAGAGGATATGACTCATCACCCTAATGCAACCTTGCACCATTGCTTACACTGCTAAATAGGAAAACAAATACCTAAATACCTTCCACATGGGTTTTCAGAAATTTAAACATTTTTACATAGACTTCAATTAGATAGCAAAATTAACTATAAATACTTCTAAAATTTTATCATTTAAAGGTTCTAACGAACAGCAAATTTTTGAATTGCATAGGTGCCTCATTCTGCTTCTGTGGGGTTACAAGTCATCTACTCCATTGAGAAAAATCTCTGATCACAGCTGAGAAAGGACTTGGAGCTTAACCTGTATCCTTCATTCAACTCTGAGGCTCATGCGCTTCTTACTCCACTGTAGCAACAAAGGAAAGTCCACAGTGCCAGTAGGAACTACAGGCAAAGTTACAGGGAATGAGAGGTGTGTGCGTGTTTTAGAAATAGTTGAGTAGAACCTCAGATTCACCCCACAGCCTCCCCTAGAGTGCCTGCTGGTTTGTAGGGTACTCAGTGGCATAGCACCTGCTAGACAATTAAGTTAGGAAGAAAAGTTGTTTAAGAATTTACTCTAAACATAAAATTCAGGTAGTTCCAGCTGACATCTTGGCAATTAGTCACACTAGGTACACCCCCCCCCAGATGAATATATTTAATCTTGTTGAGTAGTGAATTGATAGGAACTTCAGCAAAAATAATATTGCCAAATATGTTTGTAAAAAGTTTTCATAAAATGTTAATTTTGGCACCATCAACTAATCCTCTGTGTTCAGTTATTTATCACAATGCAAAACAGTGTAAAATAAAATAAACAGCAGTTTGTTGCCTTCTGTTATTATAAGATAGAAATAAAATTTAGCTGTTTTCTTTTTTTATAGTTTTATTTTTTTGTGTCTCTCAGACACACACACACACACACACACACACACACACACACACACACACACACACACTATAACAGGCATCCATCTATTTTATTTAGGAAAGAATTGCCCCCTACCAGGTTACAGATACTTGAATTCTTATGATCATGTTTTAACCCAAATACATTGTCTTGGTTACTTTTATTTGGCAGAACTTTAAAAAGAATAATTGTAAAAATTAACCTTTAGAATAACTGCAGTAAATGTCCCTAATTTTTCATTTTAAAGAAATGCTTATTGGTGATGCCATGTTTGCTAAGCTGAATTGAAATGAGAGACTCTATTGCATTTTATGAGTCACATTATTTCTGCACTGGAGTTATACATAGGAAACCATTTCCTTTGTTTCATGAGACAGTCTGTTGAATATGAAAACTCAGGACAGCTGAACCAAATTTTTACACCGCTAATTTACAAATTGGGGCATATTAAAGGAGCAAATGAGAAAATCGTTTCTCATCAAGTGGTCTGCCTGCATTACCTGGTGATTCTCTTACTACCATGCATGTGTTTCAGAGACATTATGATTACAGTTTGTACTTTCTGCTCACACTAATGCATATCGTCTTATGCCACCATTTTGCCAGTGTTCCAAATGATCAGTCAATCTTGGACAGCTTTCCTTGCTGTTGGTGAAGTGCCAGGTTTTAATGGGTCATATGCTTAATGTTATCTTAATGCTGGGCTCAACACTACTCCTTAATTTCTACTGTATAACAATGGCAACTTCTGTTCTCTCTCCCCATTTCCTCTACACAAAGGAATTGAATCCCTCACTTTCTGCTCATTACAAGAAGCCCATTGCTTTAAAGCAGTGACTCTGCTCTAGGAAATGGGACACCATTGTTGAGGAAGTATGCAACTGTTGAGTAACAGCAAGCGTTAGGAGACTTCTAGATTCAAGACATGTTAGCACACACTATGGTAGTGTGCCATTTTCACACTACCCTGGTAGGCATTATACTGCTTTGTAAGGAAATTTCAGGGTGCTTAGGATAAAGCAGAAGAAACCCAGATTACCCTTGGTTATTTCATAATCTTGGCAGGCTTTCAGAGTGGATAAGTTGATGTGTTAAAAAAAAGCATAGATGAGTTTTCTGGACAAGAGCCTTTTCCCATTTAAAATCCAGGTCCTATAAGTGGCTCTGGGGGGCTTTAGCACAGGAAACTTTTAAAATATCTTAAAGATAGATAATGACTCAGTACTTTTGGAACTATAAACTGCATGTTAAGGCAAACTATAAACTGTATGTTAATGGTTGCTTGGTACTTCTAGGAAATAATACTTCTTTATGCATGTGAACCAGTCAGCCTTCCCACTGTTAGAACAAAATACATGACACTTGCAAAATTAAGGAGGAGAGGTTTATTGGGCTCATGGTTTCCAAGGGCTCAGTCCACGGTCACCTAGCTTCAAGGCAGAAACAGGATGGTTGAAGGGTAAGACATCAAAAAGCTTCTTGACTCATGAAACTGAGAAAGAAAGGAGAAGCTGGGAATATGAATATATTTTTGCAGGTCACATCCTAGTGACATACCTCCTCCAACCAGGACTTATGCCCTAACTGCACATTCAACTACGAGTCCACCAAAGGATCAACTTCCAAATGCTCCATTTTTGAACATGAGACTTTTCAGGGACATTTTACATCTAAATAATAACAAGATTCTATTGTGTTTGGGTTATGAGAAAATTACTTTATCTCACCAATCAGATTCCTCCCACCAGTTTTTGTAGTAATATAGCATTATTCTTAACCTATATCAATATTTTTTTATAAAGCTGTCCTCTCATACTAAAGATTATATTCAGAATAAAAATCAGGTTGAGAGTCAAGTGTTCCTTACAAATAATAAACTAATGCCTTGAAAAAGACCAGAAATTCTTAATTTTTTGTCAGGGCTGAAACTTTTCTAGCAACCTTAATTATACAAAAAATACTGGGAGTAGTCTCTCTGTCTCTCTTTCTCTCTTTCTCTCTCTTGTCTTTCAGAGGTGAGAATCAAGACCAGGGCCACATATATAGAATGATATTGGATGAGATTTCCAGTTATCTCTAGAAGATATAGTAGATAAACTAAGGCTATTCCATAACATTTAGAGAAGGTTCTTAAAATAATGGTAAATAAAATATTTTATCAAATAATTTGCATGTTAACAAAATCTGAAAATTGAGAATACAGATTCCAGACTATATCATTAATCTTAAATCAATTGATTCTTCAGTTGTTTCAATATCACATTATGATTTACATTCTTATGCATGTGAAAACCATTTAAAATACATGTAGGCAGTTTTCTTAGTCTTTTAAGAACATTTACACATAACACAGACAGAAGCACACTTCGTAATAAAAAAAGTCAAAAGGTTTTTTTCTCTGGGGTCTTTAACAAATTGTCAAAGGCACAAAAACTCTGCTGTGGGTTTTACCCTGTGGTTCTTTGTGTGCCTAGTACTCATTGAAGTGTCTGATATAGTTTTGAAGGTTGTAATGTAAATGAAACTTTTTAAATCTAGCAATCAGCATTCAAAAATCAGATCCTTTCCCCTCAGATTTCAAAGTATTGTTATAAGTCTATTTGGAGAAATGTGAAGGCATCTTCCTTCTTGTGAGGAGAAACAGGAGTCAGTTTATGATTTGAAAACTATTTGGTCCATTAGGTTTCTATTATCCTTTTGTTTTTATGAGGAGGAAGAGGGAATGCACCAGCATATGACAGGATTAACTGTACCTTATCTCCCTGTTATTTCCTCTTCTGGAGTCACTATAACTTACTCTTAGGATTAGCTCCAGGATGGAGATATTCATTTCTGCTCTCAATCCCAGGTGTTCATTGGAATCACAAACCAAACCACTTAGCACATCACAATAGCTAACATAAAAGAAAGATAAAATATAAGGTATTGACAAGAATGAGAAGTGAAACTTTCATACTCTGCTTTGTGGATAGACATTGATAGAACCACTTGAAGAAAACTGGAAGTTATCTTCTAAGTCTGAACATGTTCATATGTGGTAATCCAGAAGTTCCTTAGGAATATATTTAATATAATTTATACCTATATTCACAGCAAAATATATTGAAAGAACATTCCTGGTATAACTATTCAGAATAAACAAGATTTTACTTAGCCCAAATGTCCATTTGCAGTGCTGCTTATACATAAATGTGAGGTATCTACACTGTAGATTACTATGGAGAAATTAGAATCAACAAACTACATCTACTTGCAAAAATATTGTTATAGTTTCAGGAACCTCCTGGGACTTCTATTTTCAGGTTATGCTATGGTTTGTGCCCCCCCCCCAAGCCTTATGCAATCACGGACATGGCTGAATCCAGTGTTTGTGACAGGTTCATTTTGTAGCACTGGGATTGGTGATGTGAGTGCTATATCTGCCTAGGGGCTGAACCAACATACAGTGTAACGGCAGGAAAAAGGCGTGTCCATCTCTTTTGCATGCTTTGCTCTTGCTGTTTTGCAGGGGCCATGAACAGTGGCCCCACCATTCCACCCTGCCTTGGAGCCAGTTAGTATCGACTGAAACCTCCAAAACTGTAATAAATAAACCTTCCATTCCCTAATTTTGGGCATCAGATATTTTGTCTCAACAAGAGAAAAGTAACTAACACAGAATTTGGTACTAGAAGAGTGGGGTCATTGCTGTGACTGTACCTGATCATGTGGTTCAAGCGCTTTGGGAATGGTTTATTGGAAGAGTTTGGAAAGGTTTGGAGATGTTGACCAAAAGAGTGGCATTGGAACAGCTTAGGCTGTTCTATAGGGGAGATTATAGTCAGAGCTCAGGAAACCAAAAGGCTGATAGAAAGGCTGCCAGTAAAGATGGGGCTTGGGAGGTTTCTGGTGGGACAAAGGACGGCATCGGCTGTTGGACTCCACATCATGTGTGTTATGGCTTGGCATAAAGTTTGTCTACATTTTGCTAACGTCCACAGACTTTGCCTGAGACTGAGATTAAGGGTGACGAGCTGATTAATCTGCAAAAGAGATTTTAAGGCAGTCTAATGTTGAGGTGGTGGCATGGCTATTGTTGGGGGCTTTTAGCCACATTTATGTTGTGAATCAAGAGCAAAGAGCCGAGCAAGATGATTTAAAATGTTGTGAGTTTGGCCAGAAAGCTGTGGACTGTAAAGATAGAGCTGAGACCTTGACAGCTGAGAAGGAACAGAGAAACAAAAAAGATGGCCTGGGGATATTCTGGGAAGCAGTGGGTCTCTACCCTTTGCAGCCTCAAAACTACAAAAGTGAAAGACTTTGCTCAGAGGAGAAAGCAGCAGAGCACCATGTTCCAGAGTAGCAGCGGAGGACACAGGAAGTTCCAAAATGGTGGCAGCCACACCAGATTCGAGCAGTGGTATAGAAGAGCTGTTCTTCACAATCAGGTTCAGAAAGCTCAGCAACCCAGACACTTGACTCCTACAGCCAAGACAGAGGAAAGCCTGGCTATGGCTCCAGCTGGCAATGGACCTTGGAAGCATCCACATGACACTGGTTTTAGGTGAATGGAGAATGCATGAATTCTGAGGTTAAGGTAGCTTCCACCCTGATTTCAGAAGGCCTGGTAGGCCAAGCAGTGTGCCCAATAGGGCAATATATGAAGCTGTGAGTGTGAAGCCAAAGGTGCAGTGGAGACCCCAGAGGTTTGGAAAAGCCAGGAACATGGATCATCCAAGAAATGCTGCCAAGACTGAGCAGAGTGGGCTTAAGATAGAAGCTGTGGGAACTGAAACCCTTGGAAGTGCTGTGGGGGTGGAGTCACTCAAGCCTTTTGGAGCTCACAACCAGATTGCTTCAGACTCTGAGCATGGAACTCCAGGACTTAATGTTTGGTTGCTGGATTTTGGACTTGCTTTAGTTCCAGTGCTTCATATTCCCTTTTGTAACTTTTGGAATAGTAATGTTTGTTTATCTTGTGCCATTGTATAATTCAGGGTTTGTGTTTGGATGACCCTCTCAAGCCTCATTCAATCATGGATGTGGCGAATCCAGCATTTTTGATTGGTTCACTGTCTAGTATTGAGATTGGTGGTGTGAGTGCTGCACCTGCCCAGGGGCAGAGCCAATATATAGTGTAAGGGCAAGAAGAAGGTGTATCTTTTCTCTTTTTTGTGGTTTGCTCTTGCTATTTTGCAGGGACCATGAACAGTGGCCCCGCCATGCCACTCTGCCTTGGAGCCAACTGAGTATGGACTGAAACCTCTACAATTGTAAGAAATAAACCTTCCCTTCCCAAATTTTGGGCATCAGGTATTTTGTCTCAACAATGAGAGAAAAGTAACAAAGACAGGTTTTATATGTATACAGGTATATTTTAATTTCAAGGCTGTATTAGATTTTCTCATTACTGAGAAACACCCACAATTAAAGGAAGAGAGGTTCAACTTGCTCATGGTTTCAGCCCAGGATAGGGTATTCCCAAGGCATGAGCATCATAGTGGAAGGGCATGTGGTCCAGACACGGTTCATGCCCACACCCCTAGGTCAGGGAATTGTACCCCAGGGACTCTGCTGGCCCCAATTCTCCATGTCCAGCTTCTGCATCTCAATTAAGAAAGCCAAGAATCTTCAGAGAGGTGGAGATTGCCTGAGGTGAGTTCCAGTGACCTGGGGAAAGTTGGAGACCAACATTCCGGCTTTTGAGTTCCTGGGGAGCTACCGGGACTCTGGAGTGGGTCCAGCAGATTGCAGGGCCTCAGTCAACCATGCTCAGTGGCCTTGTTTCAGTCCAGGAGGCAGGAACCTTGCTTGAGGACTTTGGGCTCAACTGGGCTGGCCTGGGACAGCTTAGGACCAGCACTGCCAGCTGCTGAGTTCATATCCACACCCCTAGGATAGGGGATTGTGCCCCGGGGGTTTCTCTGGCCTCAGTTCTCCACACCCTGCTTCTGCCTTTAAATTTAGGGGGCCAAGTACCTGCAGAGGAGCTGAGACTGCTCAAGTAGCTGAGGGTGCAGGAGATTTGCCACACACCCAGAGGAAGCTTTGGAACACCACTCAAACCAAGGAAATAAAGAAAAATGACAAAAGACCAAAAGGCAGGCTCAAATCACCAGGCCATCCCAAGAAAGCCTGGGAGCCATGTACATAGAAAAAAAAATAGAAGCCATACACCTGAAATGACTGAAATGATATCAACTGAAATAAAGGAGCAACTAGGGGAAACTATGGAGAAATTCAAATTAGAAATAATTGCCCAGGTAAAAGAAGAAATGATAAAAGTAGTGAAAGAAATAGTGAACACATCTAGTGAAGACACAGCTAAAAAATTAGAGGAACAAAGCAAACAGATAGAATCCCTGAATGAACACTATAAGAAACAAACAGAATGCATAAAGCATATTCAAAGAGATACACAAGAAAACAAAAATTCTATTGAAAGCTGTCAAAACTGCCTCAATGAAACTAAAGATAGAATTTCAGACCTGGAAGATAAGATCACAGCTAGTGAACAGGAAAGGAAAGATCTTTTAAAAATAACAAAGAATCAGGAAATAACAATTCAACAGCTGCAAGATGATGCAAAGAAAAATAACATAAGATTAATGGGGATAAATGAAAAAGAAGGCAACAGAGAAAATGATATCAAGAGGCTATTTACAGAAGTAATAGCTGAAAACTTCCCAAACATGAGAATGGAAACTGACATTTGGATTAGTGAAGCATATAGACCTCCAAATAGGCATAACCAAAATAAAACTACACTCAGACACATAATAATCACCATCCCAGAAACCCACCAGAAGAACAGAATCCTAAAAGCTGTTAGAGAGAAAAGACAGATCACCTATAAAGGAAAACCTATCAGAATCACAGCAGACTTCTCAACACAAACAATTAAGTCAAGAAAAGCATAGAGTGAAGTATTTCAGATCCTAAAGGAAAACCACTTCCACCCCAGACTGACATACCCTGCAAAACTGTCCTTCAAAATGGATGGAGAAATAAGATACTTCCATGACAAAGAACAGCTGAAAAATTTCATGATCACAAAACCAACCCTACAAGGAATACTGAAAGATATTCTAGATACACATAGGATAAACCCACCAAGCAAGGTAGACAATTAAACAGACACAGTTCATGGCATCTGGGAAGTAGATCAGGGTAATGGTGCCAGGGCGGAACAGGGTAGGGACATAAACTTGAAGGTCTCATTGCCATAACCCATCCAGACACACCTTTTGATGTGCTCTGTCATACCTCTGAGTGGATTCCAAAGCCAATCAGATTGAAACTCTGCCCTAACCACCACAAGTGTTTTTTGAGGTGATTCATTGAGTTACACTTTTAAGAATTTTTTACTTTTCTGTATTTAATAAACAACAAAAATTACAAATCTTCAGCCTTAGATTCATATTTATTTCTGTTATGAAATAAATAACAGTTTCTGTTATATTTTATTTTGATTTGATATCAAGTTGAGGATCACTATTCTAGACTAAGATAAATTTATGTTGCATTTTGGATACTGCTTCATCCCTTTCCATCACCATTAGATCAATTGTTCCTGATTTCTCCTCAGTGTTCCCAAAAAAGATGCAAGAAAAACATGTCTTATTTCAACATACAAAAATCATTGCTACTCATATCTAGTAACTGTACTCAGAAACTGTTTGCATCTCCTGTTCCCTTTCATATCACTTGAAGTTTATCTTTGGTGCACACAGCAATACCTGTGTCACCAGTGTCACCCATATGATATTTGGTAGAACATCAGACCTTAGGCAATCTTGGTAATTTGGCCCTCTATGTAAGCCATGTAGACTTCTCTACTTCCACCAATAATAAAGTTCTAGTTGGAAAACAGTTGGCATGGTTCAGTTTTTTCTTTAGCATAGGTTTTTATAAGCATTTGCGTTATCAATAGAAGTCCATTTGTATTTCACATTTTTCCTTGATTTGTACTGTCACTTTTTCTCCTACCAAAACTAAAAATATATTTGCCTATTTTTACTTACTATTTGTATCAGTCACTAAATAATTGACTAAAACTACATTATAAACTTACATAGTTTATATTGGTTTAGGTATAATACTTTTGTTAGAAAGTGGAAACTGATGTAGGGATTATAAGCACTGTTTGATAATGTTATATTGTCTTTTACTTTTTAAAGCTTCATCTTAGATTTATGGTGTTCAATTTTGTAATTTTTTTCACACTAACTGCCTACTAGCCAGCTTCTTTGATGTGGGAACTGGACTACTGTCCACCATACTGTCAGGATGGACACTATCCTATTTAATATTATTTTAACTCTTCCTTGTAGGTGGTATGATTTCTAAAAGGTATAAAATATTGTAGGCTTACCTTATTTTTTTAATTTCTAGGAACAGGAATAGACTAATCACTTAAGAAAAATTATTTGTTTTCTGTAAGACAATTTTACAGGCCAGAAATTAGCCACATTAGATTGCTTTAAATGTTCATTTAATATGCCAAAGTTTCTGGAGTGATGTACCTGGACTTATATCTTTCTCTTTTATATGAAAACATATTATTGATTTCTTTTCTTTTCTGATATAACTTTTTCACTTTACTGTGAATTTTATTATACCATATGTCATATAATATGACCCTAACATATTTTATTAACATCATGCCAATTGCATTAAAAATGGTCAACAGTTTTGGAAATATTTCTACAAAAGACAATATATAAAATTATAATTTTAAAGATTTTCTTACAAAATACTGATAGAGCAGAGCGTAGATTGGTTTTAATGTTATATAATAAACATTGTAGAAGAGTACAATTATATATATGCCAACTCTTCCATATCCATATTAGATATGGATAGCTTCCAGGACCCATAATACTTTGGTTTATTCTGAGAGATTTTATTCTACACATTTAAAAGAGAAGAAAGTCATACAGCTAAAGCACTTTATTTTTAGCATGAATACTTAAAATTTGATTTGGCTAAAATATGTTACATCTGCACTAAAATTATGCATTCTAGGGCAATTTTTATAATCAGTACACACAGAAAACTATTAAAAATATTAAAGTACCTAGAAATAATTCAAGTTATTAAATTTTTTTACTCTAATTTATGAGAAATGTTAGAAATAAGGAGTTTTAACTTTCCCAGTTCTATTATAGTAACCTGAAGACATTTTAAATGCCATTTAGACTGATTATGACTTTAGTTGAAAGTTTAAATCTAAGAGATCATTACCTTTATAGTAGAACTAGAAAATAATTTTAATATTCATATTTAATAACTATATACCAAGCCTTTTTATGCAATATGGCATAAATAATAAGAAATAAAGCAACTGAGAAAGGAATAATAGACAAAGTGATGTCAGGACTCAAGTAGGAAATGAAGATATGGTCACAATGAGCACTGTGATTAAAAGACTGAATTTCAAATTTGGCAACTAAGCAAAAAAGAATTCTAGTAGTTGCATGATCTTCATATCCATGCAGTAATAGTACATAAATCTATTACTAAAAGAAGAATCTAATAATGTTATAACTTAGAAGGAATGTGTCTTTGATTTAATGTCTTGTCTCTCATCATTTTTTTGCCTGAATATTTCTTTCATTGTTAAAACACTGTGGCTTCTACTGCAGAATAAAGGTCGCTAAATTTTTATGAAAGTTTAAAAGGAGATCATCATAGTCACAAACTCTTAGAAAATACTTATAGATGATTGGGAAAAACAGAAGCAATATAATCAGAATGTCCAATATATTTAAGTGTTTTTACTGTACCAACATGCCTAATGGTAGACCTGTGTTTAGAACTAAATTCCAGATTTGGTGAATGAGACATTCAATAAGATGTATAAATGAACTTTTTAGATTCTATTTCCAAACAGGTAATCTTATGTCCTTTAATATGTCAAAAATATTACTGAGGTAGGGCTGTCATAATACATATAAAAGCTCTGGAAAATGGAAGCACTTGATGAATTATATAAATCATTTGACATCCTTAATGGAAAAAGCAATGTACCAAAGCCTGTCATTTGCTATCCCATGAAAAGGACACTGAGTGTATTTTAATTACAGTAAATAGGATGAAATTATATTTTTTGGTTTAAAGATTTGCCTTAGTGTTTATAGGATCAGATTTTGAATAGCATTTTCAGCATCAGCATGGTTTATAAACAATTTTAGTTTAGAACTTCTAATTATATAAAAAACCCACTAAAGTCAATTTTACTGATGTTTTATAAGGTTAGTGATCCATGACCATAAAAATATAAACCACCAAGCTGTACAAGCATGGCACCTTACTCAGTACCTGTTAGGGCCTTGCCCAGTGACACCAAGTAGCTGGGAGCCTTTGGAGCCCAGAATAGTTAATCTAGCTTCTCAGCCTTCATACACCACTTAGAACAATCAACTGCCCAGCAACATTAAGCAGCCAGAGAGCTTTTCAGTGCCACAGAGGTGTGATGAAGATCCACCAAGCATACTCCCCCCATTTGAGATTTCCAGTGCTATTAGGGATATTGTAAGGCTTGCCTAATGACCCCTACTCCACTGGGGAAACTTCTTGCATTATGGACAGATACCCTCAACCCAGGAAACAACTGACAACTTGCATTTGGCATCCTCAGGGGAATAAAGGAAAATGACAAAATGAAAGAGAAAAATAGAATCTCAAACCTCTAGCCATTCCCAAACAAGCCTAGGAGACATGCACATAAAAGAAAGTGTAGGTCACACATTTGAACCTTCTAAAAGGATAGCAACTACAGTAAAGAAACAGTTTTATGAAGCTGTAAAGGAACTAAGATCAGAAATAGTCACCCAAGTAAAACAAGAGATGATAAACGTCATGAAAGAAATGCTGAACACATCTAAAGAAGACATAGTTAAAAGAAACAGAGGAGCAATGCAAAATGATGGAAACTTTGAATGAGCAATATCAGAAAGAATTAGAATGTATAAAATAGATTGAAAGAGATATCCAGGAAATCAAAAATTCCATCAAAAACTGGCAAAACAATCTCAATGAATATGATGACAGACTTTCAGATATTGAAGACAACATTGCAGCTAGTAAACAGGAAAGGAAAGATCTTTTAAAAATAACAAGAAATCAGGAAATAACAATTCAACAGTTGCAAGACAATGCAAAGAAAATAATATAAAATGAATAGGTGTAAATTAAAAAGGTGATGACCAAAATGATATCAAAAGATTATTTACAAAAGTAATAGCCAAAAATTTCCTAAACATGGGAAAAGAAACTGACATACAGATAAGTGAAGCATAAAAAACTCTAATTAGCCATAACCAAAATAAATCTATATCTAGACACAGAATAATCAAAATCCCAGACATTCAACATAAAATGAAATATTAGAAGTTGTTAGAGAAAAGAGACAGATCACCTATAAAAGAAAGCCCATAAGAATCACAGCAGACTTCTCAGCACAAACAATGATGACAAGAAAAGCATGGAGTGAAGTATTTCAAATCCTAAAGGAAAATGATTTCCAACCCAGATTGATATACCCTGAAAAACTGTCTTTCAAAATTGATGGATAAATCAGATACTTCTATGATAAAGAATACATGAAGAACTTCATGACTACCAAACCAACTTTGCAAAGAATACTGAAAGATATTTGAGATAGACAAAAAAATAACTATGACTTCAAGAACATCAACAGAAAACCAAAAACCACAAAGCAAGGCAAACAATAACAGACGGGAAAGGTAAAGAACCAACAGCTGAAAGATAACATGACAAAAATAAGCCAATATATATCAGTTACTTTTTAAATTTTTTTTATATTTTTGGTACCAGAAATCGAACTCAGGACCTTGTGCTTGACAGATGGGCTTACGCCACTGAGCTACATTCCCAGCCCTATATATCAGTTATAAGCATTAATGTAAACAGCTTCAATTCAACAACTAAATGAAACAGACTGGCAGAATGAATCAAGAAACAACATTCATCCATATGTTGTATAGAAGAAACCCATATAACCCAAAAGGAAATTCACAGATTGAAAGCAAAGGATGGAAAACAATGCTTCATGCACCAGGAACCTCCCACCAAAAAAGCAGGGGTAGCTATTCTGTTTACAGATAATGTGAACTTCAAACTAAGAATGATCAAAAGAGATAAAGATGGTCACTACACACTTGGTGGGACAAAACTTCAAGATAAAGAGATAACAATCTCAAATATATATGCAGCAAATATGAAAGAACCCAGCTATATAAAACAAATATGAATACAAGTGAAAAATTACATAAGCAATAACATATTTATAATGGGAGACCCTAATGCCCTATTGACACAAAGAGACAGATAAACTAGACATAAAATAGGCAAACAAATAACAAAACTGAATCAGATTGAGTTTTCAAAGATGGCGGACCGGTAGGTAGCAGGATAGGGATCCTTTCTGAGAGAGACAGCTCATATGCCAGAATAGAACACCCTGGAGAGACCCAAACAGAGGGAGAAGGATTCTCTCAACCCAGGTAGAAAATGAATGGAAAGGAGCTGCTTGAATACGAAGTCCTGGGGCTACCATTATAGAAGCTAAGATCATTGAGCACAGCACTCTCCTGAGCTGCCTGAATTCCTGCCCAAGACTGACCTGACTAACCGAACCGCACAGATGTGACTGGCTTGAGCAGCCCTGAGCATGGCGCTGGAACCGGCCCTGCATGCGACCCACCCAGAGGCACTGTGAATTCATGCCACAGCAGCGCTAAGGTCAGAGGTCAGGGAGCCCAGCAGTTTTCAAGGACCAGCATCAACACGTGGTGAGTGATGGGAATAAGACCCTACCACAGGAAAGGGGCAACCAACTGGAAGACATGTTGGATTTGGGCAGGACAGCCCTAACTCCATAAGGATGTGGCTTCAGTTGGTTGCTCCCCTTGTGGAGCAGATTGGTGGGATCTGTTTGGATTGGGCCACGTCCCTGGCCAGGACCAGGTGGGTCACTACAAGTTAATTCCCTGAGCACGGCACACACTGATGCAGTGAAGGCCCGCAAAGGTTGACTGGCCCGGAGGGGAGGAGCCAGTGCACACTGCGCTTGCTTCAACTTCAATCTCTGATAGTGGATTGCAGAGGGCAGAAGCCCCTAGCCTGGGTGCTCCAGAAGAACCCTAACCAACAAGGAAAGGGGTTGGGAATTATACTATACACTTGTAGGGAAGGAACCAAAAACATGACCAGAGAGAGAAATAAGAAAAAAATCCCTCAGCCCCCAACCCTGAGAATATTGATCCAGAAGAGGTAAATACAAAAGAGACTGAGGGCAGCAAACATGCAACATCAAACACAGCATCAGCGGACCTAAAGAGATATCTTCAGGACTTCATAAATGAGATCAAAACTGAAATATTAATTCAAATTAAACAAGAGATAAGTAGATAAGTAGATTAATAAAAGAAAGGCTGGAAACAGCCTTTCTCCCGTGGGCCTGCGCCAGGGCCAGGCACTCCAGTGTTCCCTGGCCTGGAAGCGATGTCCAGTTATCTGTGTGTATCTGCCGGCCTGGCTTTTTTTTTTTTTTTTGGTACCGGGGATCGAACTCATGACCTTGCACTTGCCAGGAAGGCACTTAAGCCACTGAGCTAAATCCCCGGCCCGCTGGCCTGGCTTTTGAAGAGCTGCAGCCTTGCACTGCCTGACGCGGCAGCCACTAACCACACACCACTACCGGACGCAACAGAAGAGCCGTACACAGAACTTGCTCCACACTTCCATGCTTCTTTGGACCGCTAGCCTTGGGCTCCAGCTGACACCTTGGAGGTGTTTAGCATTGTCCTAGGATGCAAGGCTCCCTGGAGACCACATTGGCCCAGCCTGCCCACTCCTCCCCCTCCACAGAGCTCTGGAGTCCTTTTTCCTGAGGGTCTTTATGAGTTGAGATCAAAATACAGTGACTGCTGCTGCTAATTTAGGCTCCATCCCAGGAAGAAGCAATTTGTGGAACAAGACGCTGTGTTGTCACGTGCAGCAGCGCTCTGGCCTCGTGTTCCTTCCCTCCCGGACCCTGTTCTGAAAGTGTGGCCGCTATGGTAGAAGCTGGGCCACCCCAGGCCCTGCCCCTGACCAGCTACAGCCGATTTACCTCAAGAATGCTCACCTTCCAGAACCTTAGAGGCCTGACGTCTCCCGCACTGGTTTTGGGGAAGCATTTACACTATCTCTCCATCCATCCATCCATCCATCCATCCATCCACCATTCATCTATCTATCAATCATTTATTTTGCAGAATTGGGAATTGAATCCAGGGTCTTTACCACCTGTCCAGGCTCTGGAGACACCAGGGGTTACATCCCCAGCCCTTTTTTATTTTTGAGACAGGGTCTTGCTAAGTCTAAGTTGCCCAGGCTGGCTCAAACTTGCAATCCTCCTGCTTCAGCCTCTAGGAGTGTTGGGATGACAGGCAAGTGGTACTATTCCTTTAGCTACAATAATAGCTTTACTGACACATAACTCACCAACCATACAATTCACTCCTTTAAAATGTATGAGTCTTCATTATTGGATTGGATATTTGAGGTAAAATATTGTTTTGTTTATATAATGCTGACGTGTTTGAAATTAAACATATTGGTAACCTAAAAAAATAAAAATAAAAAAAAAAGAAAGGCTGGGCACCTCTCAAGAAGACACAGACAGAAGAATGGAGGAACACAAAAGGAGAGAAACGTTCAATGAAGAATATAAAAACCCACTAGAATTCATGAAGCAGATTCAAAGAGATTACCAGGAAACTAAAGACTCCATAGAAAGCTGATAAAATTACTTGAAAGAAATCAAAGATAGACTATCAAAAATTGAACACAGGCTTGCAATGTGTGATCATGACAGGGAAGATCTCTTAAAAATGACAAGGGAGCAGGCAGTAACCATACAAAGGCTAGAGGACAACAAGAGGATCTATAACTTAAGAATAAAGCATGTGAATGAAGAAGCAGGAGTCAAAATAGAGGAACTGCAAAGGCTATTCACAGAAATCATTAAGGAAAACTTCCCAAGCATAGAAAAAGGAAATTATATGCAGATGTATGAAGCATACAGAACTCTAGCCACCTACAACCCAAACAGAGCTACACCCAGACACATAATAATCAAGATCCCAGAAATTCAATATAAGAACAGAATATTAAAAGCCATCAGAGAAAAGAAACAGATCACCTATAAAGGAAA